>JBBPRA010000022.1:0-111335 GCA_038092775.1 Boletus rubescentipes
TAATCGTATCGACAGCCCCGGACAAACCTTGAAACCGCTTTTGCGGGTGTAGAATGCAGGGAACTCATTCGACTCGGCGTATGACACGACGGGTACTCCGAGGGTTTCCTATACAGGTGTTGCTTTGAGTAAACACTAGAAAGGGTATCTGAGTATGCAACGCACGAGATACTCCAGTGTCCTGTGGATGGATATCGGTGGTCGAAATAAATGATCCAAACATAAATTGACTTACCTCCCTATGTCCAAAATCGACTTGACTCCAGCTGAGACCAAACCCACGGGGCAGCGAGCAAGTTCGTGTAAATCAGCTGAAATATCCATTGCTTGTCGGGAATCCTCAATTCAGTATACCAAAGAAAACCGTGGAATGATACGTACATTGTTCTCCTCCACGGTGTACTCCGCCAAGACTGTGAACGCATGAGTGTCCAAGCTAGCTGTGATACATCCTTCTCACCCTCCAGTGGCAAATATCTGATAGTGTGGTGAACCAAGGGCACTTGAATCTGACAGCAGGAGTCATACCTTGATGCCTGCCAGCGCAGCAAATATCAACGTTGAGCTGCAGGTAGTACCGCCGTCCTTCCTTGATGCTATAGCAGGAGCGATATCTCTCCTGGACAGCTTCACAGGATCTGTGCTTCGACTCGCGAGTCGCACTAGTTCGGTGGGTTGAAGACCGATTTTGACACGGCCTTTGATGAGGCCTATTGTAGCAGGGATGCTCCCGGTGGACCTGACGATATTCTCGACCGACTGTGCCATCTCTAGTGAGGTGGGGTATGGCATCCCATGAGTGATAATCGTGGACTCGAGTGCTACCACAGGACGGCCATTTGCCAGTGCATGCTCGACTTCAGGGTGCACGTCGATGGGAACACCGTGTGGGTGAGAGAGAGAGAGCAGACGACGACGAGTTAGTCGAGAGATGCGCGCACGGTGGCCTGTCGCGAACATGTAGCAAGCTTCACGTTGCCGTAATGGACAACTTGAAGCGCGCCAACGATGGCTTATCCGAGCACCTCAACGACAGCGAGGGAGGACTGGGAGGGTGGCACTTGTGTCTTGACCTACGAGCCCCTCGATGTCGACGCGATCATGCGCTCAGTGAGGGACGACAACGCTGGTGCAACAGCCGTCTTCGTTGGTACCACTCGCAACTCCTTCAAAGGTATCGCCACACGCATATGCTACAGATATCATCATGCAAACAGCCCCACAGGCAAGGTCGTGACCCGCTTAGAATATCAAGCTTACAGCAGGCTCGCGATTAAAACCATGGTGCAGATACTCAAGGATGCTCGTGTAGCAGTATCTCGATCCACGCACCAACCATCGACTCACAGCATCCCTTCTCTCATATCGTGCGCCGTCCATCATCGCCTAGGAGCCGTTCCTGTGGGTGAACCGTCAATAGTCATTGCGGTCTCATCGCCGCATCGCAAAGAGGCCTTCGTGGCGTGCGAGCGGATACTCGAGGACGTGAAGGAGAAGGCACAGATCTGGAAGAGGGAGTACTATGAAGGGATGAGGGAAGAAGAGGCGGAATGGAAAGCAAATAACTGCTGATCTGCGCGCTGTTTAGAGACATGCGTGACGTCGTCCATAGCTACCATCCGACCAATCTACTCCACTTTCCACTTTGTGCTCACATCATCACCGTCCGGGCTAACAACGAGCTCTACAGACCATAGGAGGAGGGTGAACATGACATTTGCCCAACGCCACCAAACTTGGGATGCAGGGTCCAAAACTGTGGGCATGTTCAAAGCATTACCCTTGAGGTAAAGAACGAGAGACGCACGCAGTAAGTGTGAGTACACCATCACGAAAATCAGCTGTCGATATGTCAGCAGGAAACGCGTCAGCGTTGATGTCTGTAAGGTATACCCAACCGTCAGTTGTGCATAGGAACTGGATTTCAAAGGTCATACGGGTCTCCCATCCCAACCGTCATTTGTCGAGTCATCTGACTCCCAAGCATCTGCACCGATCGTAGGAAGTATGCGCGAAGCAAATTGCAAAATTGTCAGTCGGTAAAAGAGTGCGACAAGCACCGGCTTGGGGAGGGTATTCGTAATGAAGTTGACCAGTGTTTGAAGATGGGGAAGGATATTGGATAAAAGCGGTGCGCTATAGGCTTGGTTTAAGTACACGACCCACGTGGATATGATAGGTGACATACTATGAAGATGCGGGATCCGAGAATGATGTTTGATCAAAGCCGCAGAGCCAAATATTATAGGCCAGGAACAAAGACAGCATCGAGGATTCTACAATGTTCGTCCGGCGGAGGCGGAATCCAATTACCGTCAGAAACAAGAAAGCGGTCAATGCCACACCCAACAGCGTGGAAGAGAGTGGCGACGTGGCTGCAGCTGGATACGCCTGTGTGACCGAGGATGAGCGAGTTACGGCGATGCAGATGAACAACTGACCACGACTATCCACCACGCTGCAACAACGTAGGCTGCTGCTGAGGCAATAAGGATGCCAAATTGATAGCTTTCTGCCTCGTCCGCCAACTCTTTTCCAACCTGACCGACTTTTTGGGCGAAGAGCAAGCTAGACAGACCCTCCATGGCTACATAGGTTGGTCCCGAAAAGGTCAAGATTTTTCCCCACCAGCTGGCTGCGGTGGACAGTAGTGGATGTACAGACTGGGAGAAGGCATTGAAGGAAACAAGGAGGAGGAAAGGATGCATGGGGACCTGCATGACGGAGAGCAGTTGTGACCCCCAGAGAAGGATGAGGATGCCATGGATGAATGAATGCACAGAAAGTAGAAGGGAGAGCAAAAGGAATGCTGGAGTGGAGAGGGTTGCGAGGGTCAAAGGGAGATAGAGCAATATCTGCAGCACGGTGGACAACCTGGAGCGGGTGAGGCTGACGACGACCGGATGAAGGACATGCACGTACCTCGCCGTATGGGACAGCGCACTCCATAGGATCCAGGGATTCATTGGTGCGTCCGTCGCGGTCGCTTAGAGATGGCGGACCGTGTCACCGGCCTCTGCAGTGCGTTGCGTGCCGTGTCACATGCCTTGCATTCACAAAACACAATACATGTATTCAAAACAACAAGTACGTAAACTAAATGGACAACTGTGGTGCGGAAGCATCCCTAACATGTGTGGGCGTGAGGGTGTTCCTTGGGCTAAGGAGACCCTTCGCAGCCGCAAAGTCCGTTCCACGGTTAAGGGCAGCAGGGTCCGATGGTGAAACATAAAACTTGTCGACGATAGGTATCTGCAAGAAATTCATCTTCGGGGTGATCACAACCATGTTGTTGGTTCGTATTTCCATCCAATCAGCTGTTGCGAGTGTTCAGTACTAACACCTCATGTCAGCCTGTGTGTACGCACCTTTCTCAAAGGTCAGCGGCTCGCTGGCAATCTAAGACGAGTCAGGAGTGCAAACACGTAGAAGGAGGGAACCAACCATGATGATATTTTCTCGTTTGTCCGCCTTCGTCATTTTGTAGTGTCCACCTTGCATGTATTCACTGAATGTCGTCCCAGATGAAAACCACTGTAAACGTCCTGAGACCATAGAATAGATCATTCCAGACGGGTCCTTTACCAGTGAAGCGGCTTCATCGTGGCGAGACGAGATATACCGTGTCGCAACCACACTCTCGCCGTCGGTAACACAAAAATTCATCAGACTCGGCTAAGTGCGAGGTAAGTTGCTGGCCATCGCCTCATAGGGAGACCCCACCTCAATTGTGCCAGCAAGATCGGCATAGTTGTTGAGGGTAGCAATGGTGTCCAGCATTGCTCGCTGCAGTGTTTGATGCGTGAATGATTTGGCTTTCGCATCGGGTAGCTGAGAACAATCAGCACAACACTTCATAATGGCTATCGAGACATATTCACCTTGGAGAGAAACAACGCAAACGCCCACTCCGAATCTATATTTGCTTAGCAAGCAGGTTTCCCATTCCCATTCCGGGAGTATCCTACCGGTGTTTCCCTGGACGATGTTGAATATCTCATCCGACAATTCTGCTTGTAGTCTCCTTTTAATCAGATGGAAATCTGCGATTCCGCCATTGTGCATGAACTAGGATTGCGAAATTATGAGCGGGGAGTTATCACCCGAATCATGGCCGAGCCCACCATGATGTTGCCGAAAACGAAAGGATGACAGTTGTCCAATGATAGAGAACCAGCAGTCGTTGCTCTCACGTGAGCACTGAAGGGATCAGGATCCAAAGACGGCGCAAGTATCTTTATCTACGCACAACACGAGGGGTGACTTGATCTTTTCCGCCAATCGTACGAGATTGGCGTTATTCCAGGCCTATTTTAGTGTCAGCGAAGGTTCCCCGGGTTGGACGAACTCGATTACGGGTGTCACGGAGGTGAATATGCAAGGCTGACTGCCAAGTTCTTCGTCGTGGACGGTGTCGTACCAACCTGCGATGGGGACTTTAAAGCAAACACGTTATGACAGGTGTGTCGAAACGCACCAACACCGAATCCGTCGCCGTTTATGGGCCTCCGATGGTCTAGGCGTAGTCGTGAATCGAAAGCTTGGTTTATGATGGAGTGACATGGGTGTGTCAACAGCTAAGAGGAGTCAGAGTGGCACACGGCGAGGGGAAGGGCGACAGCGAAACTTGCATGTGACAGCTGGACCGGCGACGTGCCCTTGTAGATCACAAATCGGCACATGGATGAGAGGGGGTACTGGCGAAACGGAACCAAGTAGGAACATTTCAGGTCGTGCACTCGCAAGTATGGCGCCAAATCACGTCTTGCGCTTAACTCGGCTGTGGTTCATTACCTACGATTTACTTACAACTTACACTGATACACATGCACGAGTTACCACCGTCTGCCCTCTAACGTCACCTAAAGTCCGCCGGCCGTTGTGTAGGGTCTCCACCCGCTTCATCGTATACAAGCCCGGCCACACGAAAGGCAAGATCTGCACAGCCAAATTCGTCATCGAACGTGTGTTCGGAGCGGATCTCTTACCGATGGCCTCGTCTGTCTCTTGTGCCTCCGCATACACCCTGACTACGTCTTCTGTACCACTCGGTCGAACAAATGAGCGACCCCCCGTCCTCTGTACAAGTTGGTCGATTTTCGCTTGAAGACCGAGTGGCCGCACCAAGCGGCGCTCCGCATCCTCCGTGACAAAGGCATTCCTATCCTCGACCTTGACTTTAACCAATCGATTCGGAAGGTCCGAGTACAGCGTGTCCCATGTTTCCACAGAGTAGGACATGTGGTAGAGTGCGACCTCGACGAGGAGCATGTCAGAGAGTGCATCGCCAACGGTCTGATTGATAACTTCGATCACGTCTTTCAAACGGTCGAGTGCAGCCGCCTGCGCAGCCGTGGTCGGTTTATGAGAGGCAATTTTACGCTGAGCAGATGACGAGAACAGGACAGTTCCGTGGCCATTCGCCTCAAAGTACACTCCGATGTCGTATCTTTCGGCTGCGGCATGGTGCAAATGCTTGACGCCCGTTGGTACGCATGTCACAGGAAGCCTCTGCATGGGGGTAAGCGTGTATTCAGTCCCCCGCGGCGCGGTTACGCACCTCCGACAGATATTTAGTGGAACTTCCGTTAGCATATGCCGTCTGGACGACACCAACTTTGATCTTCTCTTGGATATCTTCGAGGCCGGCGTCCTTGACTAATCTAACGATGAAGCTTGCAACTAGCGTCGTAATCTTGTCCCCGTCAAGCATGCGGAACTCTCCATCATCGTCCAAGTAGTAGTAGATGAGGCGATCAGCATCACCATCCAAACTGCATCCGCGTTGCCCAGGCGCTAACTCAGATGCGAGAGACGGTGGCAACTTCTGGTTGACCTTGACGTAGTCGGCACCACAATCTTTGTTGAGTTTCTCCGTACTCTCTATGGACGTGTTCTTTAACTGAAGAGTGAGCGACTCGCCAAGAAATTCATTGAGCGTTTTTGCAGCTGGAGCGCCAACCCCATTGGCACAATCGATCAACAGGTGGGCTGAAGCATTCCTGTCTTTCTGTGGGTCAAGTCAGCGGCGAGGCGCACTTAACGAAAGCGGAAACGGACGAGAAGTCTTTTAAACGCGCTGCTGAGCTTGAGGTAGTATCCTTCTATTAATTGCTTCACGTTCCACTCTTGCGTCGTGGTATTGATGGCATCCACCAAGTAGTGGAGGATAGGTGTTGTGGCGACGTCGGCATCCGTGGGCATCGTACCCATAGCAACGAGGCCCTTACGAAGCGCTGCAACGAGCTTTGGACCAGATGAGCGCGTATCGCGAGCATACACAACTCTGGCCGGTGTACCCAGTGGTATTTGTTTGGATCGAATGAAATCCTCGAGGATCGCGATAAATGCATCAGGTGATGGGGCGTTTGCAAAATCGGTAGCATGCGATTCCCAAGACGTATCTAGCATCTCTCCACGGGGATCAACGAGTTTGACACCATTGTCCTGTATGGGGCTTGGGTTTGGGCGATGTGGGGACGGTCGAAAGAGGCATAAGACGTACTTCAGCTGGATTGTGCGAAGCAGTGATCATCACGCCGATGGCCTTACCATCGCATGACTTGCTCCGCAAGGCCGCTAAAATCCCAACCTTGAAGAGCACAGATTCGAGCTTGTCCCCTCTGGATTCCGTTCAGATTTGATCTGGGCAAGATCATGGTGTAACGTGCACCTACAAGGTTCTGAAACCTGCGGTACCATACGAAAACTTTTCACCTGGTCTTACTGGATATTCCTCCAACCCGTTTATGAGCTGGTTCTCGAAATCTGAAAGAGCGGGCATAATGAACGCACGATGAAAACGCTGATGGCAGCGCCACTAGCTAGGGTGTGTGTGTGATTCACGTGATCTTGCTGCGATTGTTTCATCCTTGCGCTTGACCACGATGCCGTCCAAATCACCCGCTCAGACCCTCTTAGAGAAAGCAGACAAGAAGGCTAGCTCATCTGCAGGATGGTTTTCTTCGTCATCCACGAAATTCGAGGAAGCCGGTGATCTTTATCAACAGGCTGCCAATGCCTTCAAACTTGACAAACAGTTTAGGGATGCGGGCGATGCATTCGCAAGAGAGGCCGAGTGTAGAGAAAAGTGTAAGGAAACCAACGAAGCTGCAAACGCTTGGTGGAACGCCGCCAAGGCATACAAGCGAGGATATCCTGACCGTAAATTCGTCTCTTCTACCTCTAGTCTAAAGCACTGAATCCACATCCCCTAGTGGCAATCCAAGCTCTATCTCAGACAATCACTCATTTGACAACCTCTGGTCGGTTCCGACAAGCTGCGGATAGAGAGAAGGAGATCGCACAAATATATCAACACGAACTCAATGACATTCGGAAAGCTTGCGAGAGCCTCGAGCGAGCAGGGGATTGGTATGCCCAAGAGGATGCCACTGCGTTCGTCATTTCGCATGTGAAGGGAATGGATGTTGATGGTCTGCAGTACTGCGAATGCGTGCTATAAGGATGCCGCCGACCTCCACGCTGAGCTGGAAGAATATCCACAAGCCATTCAACGTTACGAGCAGGTTGCGGACCAATCACTCGTGTCTGCTCTCACGAAGTACAGTGTCAAGGAATATTGGCTAAAGGCATGCCTTTGCGCTTTGGCTATGAAGGTAAGCGTGACACACATACCTGAATTATCCAGCCAACATCATATAGGACTCCGTCACTGCCAAACGAAACATACAGAAGTACATGTCACAGGATCCTACATTTGCGTCTACCCGCGAGTGTAAATTTGTCAACGCAATCGTCGATGCCATCCAGGCCGAGGATCAACAGGCGTTTACAGGATGTGTCGTTGAATATGATCAGGTCACCAAGCTGGACACCTGGAAGACAGCGATCCTGTTGAAGATCAAGCATACTATTGAGGGAGAACCCGTTATTCTCTAAACCGTAGCACATGGACACTTTTATTCCTGTCATTTGCCCGCCGCTACCACGTATGTATCATTGCAAATGAACTAGTTCCACGTATTTCAAGGGAGTCACGTGACTGTCGACAATATCGAGTACTGCTAGTGTTGCCTACTTCAAATACCAGATGTCGACTCACTGGGCGCTCCGCCTCATTCACTTCCTGCACGTTGCATTCGTGACCATCACTTCGTGGGTCCAGAGACGCAAATGGCGGCCACCGAAACCGCTAGAAGCCCACCGCAGTAAAATCCCCAACCACCTGTGTCTAAATCTCGTTGCGAACAATGACATGCCTACGGAAGAAACTGAAAATGCGTTTCTCCAATGCCTACAAAGTGTCGCCGCTTGGTGTCGAGTGTTGGGTATAGAGACACTCACTGTCTACGATCGTCACGGTATGCGCGTTGACACTTGAACGACACATTCTGAACGCATATACATAGGTGTCCTTTATGGATGTTCTGAGAATGCACATCGACGCGTCTTCCTTGTTCACGAGACCTCGGAAGACAGCTGCGAGTCAGAGCTCGAGTACCCTCTGACGCCACCACTTTCGGAGTCTTCTGGCTCAAGGTCTCATTCGCCTGAACATGCGACGTTCACTGCGGACTTGAATATGATCACTATGAAGCATCTATCTCGTCTTCGGAAGCGTAGAAATGTCGCTGTTCGTAAACAACCGAAACGTATGTTCCGTTTTTGTGTACATGGTGGGTCTCTGAGAGCCGTCAGGCAAAGGTGTATCGTCCGCATCCAGCCACTTGACACTTCACTTAATGTCCCGTGCATCCGGCAAACCTGCCATTGTCTCCGCCACCCGCTCGCTTTTGCGAAGTTGTGTTGGTCGCGCTTCGATGTTAGACGGCACAGTGAGCAGATTTCCGTGTAATCTGACTGTATCAAAGCTGGCCGCAGTGCTAGAAGGTCAGATTCGACAGTCCTTACCCTTCATTGAAGGTTCTGAACTCTAGAAAGCTGGATTGCCCCCACCTGACTTTATGATAATCCACCACATAGGTGGCATGAAGATGCCGTATCCTCCCATCGAGTTCCACGGTTTCCCACCGTGGCAAAACAACCTTATTGAGTTTCAGTGCGTGTGGCCTGCCAATTAATCTGTTAGGACCTGACTATACAACCGACAGCCGCACCTATCCAGATGACGGCCATTCTGATCCGTCTCGTTCTGAATCGGTCGTCACGCCTGTGTTGATATCTGAGACTGTGTTCTGTCGCGCATTGGACGAGTATTCCGGTGCTGAGTTCCGGCTAGGCAGGTAGCTGTCGATTTACTGGTTTTGGTAGTGCCTGTGCTTTTAGTGCTGATACATTGCCGAATATCACGTCCGCTTTCACAGCAATTTGGTTGTACAGCAAGCATGGGAGTCCGTTTTAGCCACATTGCTGGCATTCTGTTCGCAGGTGGGGCCCGGTGATCATTGAAAGAGCATTCATGATCAAACGTGGAGGCCACTTAATATATTAATAGCTCCTTATGGTACTGATCTCACGAGCAGTCGGCGTAGGCATAGACCGAGACCCGATGGACTGCATCTTTTCTGACCGCAGGGAAGAATGCACCGCCAAGGATGGCATCTCCGGACAGGGAAGTCGGTTAATTGATGGGCCGCCATTCTGATTCCGTTCCGCCATCAAACTGACTGGTACAGCATAATTTATTTCCATCAATCCCTTGAGTTGGTCATGTATTTGACGCCTTGTCACATCGGGTTACATAAATACTGGGCGACATCCCACCCGAATCAAACCTCACCATGTCTCCCGCATCCGCCTCTGATTATGCCCAACCACCAAGAGATACCACGGCCGGAAAGTTGAACCCGGGGCTCAAGACCAGGAAAAGAATCATTGTCTGCTGTGATGGGTAACGAAATCAGTGGTGGACTGCAACCGTAATCTAACTGCGAAGCATCCTCATCGCAGAACATGGCAGGACGGTGTCGTTGTAAAGGAACGTTGGAAATATACCAATGTTCTGGTGAGTGACCCGCATACCTCAAGCTGAAAGCGAGTAGACTTGGTTGCGACATTCCTCAGAAACTCTCCCGTGCAATCAAACATCAGGATGAACGAACGTATGTCGATGTCCCTAATTCGACAATGCTGTTGCGACGAGCTATCGATTTATTGCTAATTCTATGACCGACAGCGAATATGCAATACCGCAGGTTGTATTTTACCAAGCTGGCATTGGGAGTTCGCCAAACTTCTACTCGGAATATATTCAAGGTGAGCCTCTGCATATCCAGTCCCTAGAACGCGGCTCAGGTACTCCACAGGCGCCACCGGAGCATCATTAGGTAGATATCACCATCTGTCCTAGAATTGAAACTCACACACCATTGGGCTCGGGCAGTGGAGAAAGTGCAAGAAGCATATGCTTTTATTGCCCAGTGAGTGACCTCTCGTTGGAGGACGTCTGGTAGAAATGGTTCTAACGTCGACAGGAATTTTCATCCAGGAGATGAGGTACGGCGGGCGGTTTCAATCCAGATTTTGCATTTCCACTTACATGTTATAGATCTTTTTGTTTGGGTTCTCAAGAGTGAGTGCACTTGGGCACAATGGACTTGCACCTCTGACACCGAGCAGGGCGCATACACAGCGCGTATGGTTGCTATGTTTATTGTAAGTTTCTCGCTCGGTGTATTGCTCAGGGCCATGCTTATCATGTCCATGTAGGGCGCCATCGGGGTTTTAGATAAGACTGATATGGATCACTTTGCGGACATCTTTGTTGCGTACCAAAAACTGGGCAAGTCAAATGACCCTGCAGGTTCGTTTCGGATATTCGGATTAAGTGGTTTTCGTGGATGTGACACCCCGCCAGAAATAGGAAAGTTACAGGCTGAACTCGCCCATTGGACCTCCCCCACTTCTCGTGGAAAATTGAGAGCTGTTTCTGATGACCATACCTTCTCGATCAAGTAAGAAATCAAGTCATCGCCAGGGATGTGTGTCTGATCGTAACCTGCCACCAGGTGTGTTGGCGTTTTCGACACTGTTGGTTCTGTTGGATTACCGGAGGAGATCACACACAAATCGCCATCCACAAAATCGATATTCGGTTTCCCAAACACAGAGCTTGGCGAGCACATTGAACGGGCGTATCAGACTTTGGCTATCAATGAAATGAGGGCCGATTTCGTAAGTGTCCGTGCGACTTCGGAAGATTTTCAAATCCAAACAATTTCGCTACTTCCACAGAGCTGTAATAAATTCGAGCAAACACAGGGTGGCCGTCGAAAAGGCCAAGTTTTGAAGCAGGTAAGCGTTGACCGAAGATTTGGATCAGGATCCTAACACATCATGCGCAGTGCTGGTTCAGTGGTAAGTGAAGTCCCACCGTTGTCGCGCACTGAGTAACATAACTTTGAAATCAGGCGAACATTCCGATGTGAGTATGGTCCATCTTGACGTTACTCATTCCTAACCGAACATTTGAAAGATCGGAGGCGGTTGGCACGATCATGACCTATCGGACTTGACACTCTTTTGGATGGTGGCCAATGTCGAAGACATGCTTTCCGTGGACTTGGAATACATTAAATCACTTCCCGACCCCGTCGCGCCTTACGGAAAGCAGCCTCCTCACGAGTGAGCCCACGCGCAAGTCCCGTGTTTCGTCTATTGACCACAAATAGTTCTTGCACCGGAATCTTCGCCCTAGCTCTAGAGAATAAACGTCAGCTCCCTACCAAGACCGACGACGTCACGCATGAAACGATTCACCCATCTGTGCTTGAACAGGATCGCCCGAGCCCGCAACTGCGCAAATGCATTCAGGGCAACCCGTCGCTAGTGTGCAGTCTACAACCCCTCGAGGAAGAAATGAAGAAGAGCTGGCCTTATGTCCCCGGAAAGAATGTCCCAAAGGACTCCAAAGATTCTGTGCAGGTGGAATCCACTGGTGGTGTCGAAACTACTGTCCTATGGAGTGCAACGAGGGAGGTGTTAAGCATTGGCACACAGTTCGGAACAGAGATTATCAAGGAGGTCCAAACTCGAGCTGCGGCGAGCAACGGTACTAATGGCTCTGTCCATGAACAGTCATCTTCTACTTCTTGGTTGATGAACATTGCCCACGAAAGCCGCGCTGGGGCTGTTCTGAAGGAGATCGCCAAGAACGAAGGCACTGGGATCCGCATGTAAACAAGTGACAAAGTGGAAGCAATGGTTGAGGTTGAATTCTGTTCGAGCTCCATTTCTTCGAACCGTATGTATTTCCTTAGGTTCTTGTTCGTATATACATCATCCTATTTGTAAACGCAGCGTATTTCATGTAATGCCTGACCCCGGTTCAAGAACGAGAGAAGACACGCCAAAAAAGGCGGTATCGAAGTTACAGGACCTATAGTTGTACATAAATGTCGGACATTGACTGCATACAAAGAAAAATGTCTAAAATGGGGGTCTTACTTATGCGTCACGAAAAAGTATGTGAGCGATAAACGCCAACGATTTCTGATTCTAAATGATGGGTAGATTAGAGCGTAAACGGATATCCTTAGGATCCTTGAAGTTCTCCATCACGTTTTGTACCACAAAGAGTCAGAACTTGCTCCGTTTCTTGCAAAACAGCTTTAACTATTGAAAGCGAAGATATTCACGTCAGCACAGGCGTCGAAGGAAGTGTCATAGTTCTCACCCTTTGCACGGTACTGTCCATGCTTCTGTTCTAGTTGCTCATATCCTTGACGGAGTTTTTCCTCCTGATCTCGGATAACTTCGTCCTCGCGCTGAAGCTTCTCCGTTTCCATGCGAAGTTTCGATAGGGTTTGCGTGACGTTACGGCGGAGCACTTTCAAGCCAGCAAGTTCCTCTTGATATCTCTGACAGACGATACCCCACTCCTCATCTACACATTGTGTCAAGCAAGGAGAGTAAAATCAAACAATAACTCACCAGCATGTTCCACTTGGGCGGCCGCAGTGTTGTACTTGGTCATTTGGTGGGCCCAATCTCTGTCCATTGCCCATGATACAGTTTTGGTCGAGTAAGCCATACTCATTCGAAGTTCAGAGCTGGTACTGTTACGCTTGAGGCTACTTCGTCTACGTGGCATATCCAATCGGGGCATGCCATCCATGGTAGGTTCTTCTTCAGATGGTGGTGAGGGAGTACTGTCCTCCGCGGACAAGTCTCTCTGCCGGGGTCTATTGGCTTCAGGACGCGTGGCATCTACAGGGCTGTCACACATCTCCATAAAAGCGGCGGAGGTAGATCCATGGTATGGGACTGGTAATGGGTCTTGAGACGCAATGGAGAGACGGTCCAGGGACTCCACTTCGGAATGACTCTCGGCACAAGAACGATTACTGTGATCTATCCTGAACTCGTGTGGATCCTCGACGATGGTATGTATAGAACGTTTGGTTTCCTGGAGCTTGTCAAACCTGCTCGTATCAATCGATGCGGTTTGCCTATGCTTCGAGGCGTGAACTTGAGCACGTTCCTCTACGACACTGGTGACATGAGAGGTGATATTTTCCCGAAAATGATTCGACGCGTGCAGGGACGTGCGTTCTTCGGCACGGATTTCCTGACCCCCGACACGTTCCATAGTGTTCTCGTTGACAGCTGATCTGTTAGGCGATGGGGGTCTGAGATTGTTGGCTTTCGTGTCACTCATGGACAAGCTAGGACGCCTTGAGAGTGAAGAGCCCCTTGGCGGCAATTTCTCGGAGATGGATGAACGACGAGAATGGGCAGTTTGCACAGAGGAACGACGACCTGATATGGTGTGATGGTGAGGTACCAAGTTCGCACATCGATCACAGCAGAAGGAACCGCGCTGTCTGAGCACATCGGGGGAGATCAGTTTCTTCAACACGTCGGAGCCTTCCTGAAGCCGAATCCACTTCTCGATCTCTTTAACACGAAAGTCGGGTGGGGCGTGGAGGGTAAGAAAAGGTATGCGAGTTCCGGGGTTGCTTGCGGAGTAGGCCTTTGCGAGGCGCTGACACTTCCTGATCATGCGGTCTTTCAGACGGCGGATGTCGAGGATGCGCTCCCAAGAAGCATCGCGTTGCTTTTCAAGCTCGACTAGCTCTGCCTGTAGAAGAAGGGCGTATATCTGGGCGGTCCGAGGGGGTAGTAACACCTTTTGAGAGAGAAAAGATGAGTAGGGAAAAATAGTACAAACTGATTCTAACCTTGAGCTCATTGGGAGTATCTGTACATTGAATAAAGCGGCAGCCCGACTTGCTGGTGAGGTCATCATGAGGTTCGAGCTGGCCTCTGACTGGGCTGGGCTGTAGATAGTCCAGAGGGGGGAGTGTAGCAGAGCTCGATGATGAATCCTGACGCATCCGGTGGTTGGTTGGACACGGAGGGGAGAATGAATTTAACCCGTCCGTCGGTTACCACGATGTATTTGGGTGCCAGCTTTGTACATCAACTCGCCGTTTGTACACCACGCTCCATTGTGTAGCTCCATTATGTACATCCACTACACCATCGACACGTGAGAATCGTTGACTATGCGTGGCAAATTTTCCAACCACCGGTTGTTTCGTTCCATTCATTGCTCGGCTGCACAGCGTCTTTCCCTCCTTTATGTCGTTGACGCTGGCGAAATACGAAAACTTTCTTGTCAAGAATGTCTCAACAATATCGACCCTTGAATCTTCTCTCAGGTCTTTAACCTGGTTCTTACCCGGAAGATTCAAGGATGCCGACCTCGTGTCGGAAACTTGTCAGTCGTATATTACTGCTAGTTTGTGTCGTGTATAACCAAACATACCCTCGCAGTATCCGCACTGTTGAATATCATAAGCTTATATCATGACACACTACTCACGAGAATTGTGAAGAGTGACCCACAGTGGCGGCCTATTCTTCCCACTCCCCTTCACACCAAATACACTCGCGCATGGTCTGACAAGGACTCCCTCTACAAATGGGTCGCTCGAGCACTCGAGCACATCAGATTCACTCAGCTTCTTGTTGAGATGGTTATGAGACGCAAGTTGCCTGCCCAAGCTAGATGGCGCGGTATCGTTTTGATGGAAACCATAAAGTAAACCATCCCCCGAGACATCCTACATGGGTCCTGATATTGCTTTGTTAGGGCGATCCTTCGGCTCATCCTTCTAAGGATTACCCGCAGACCCCTATTATCACCCCCCATTCCTGAACGTGACATCGACCCTGCCTCCTTACCATTATCTTCGATCCATTCGTCTCCTACGCTTGCCCCCACCACTCCTTCTTCATCTCCACCTTCAACTCCGGATCACCTCAAGAATAACCGTGTCCCTTTACAACCCTCCGCCCTCATGCTTACTCTTCCTCCTCCTGGACGTGCTGATACGTCTGTGGAAGATTATCTTCTACCAAAAGCTCTGACGACAGCTTCTGTTAGACCTTCCTTACAACTCGTAAAACCTTTCGCGTCCATTCAAGACTGGATAGCTGAGGTTATTTACACCGTCCGCCCCCTCGTTTATGGTTTGTCATCTCGTCATCCTCAGAAAAATCTCACCGGAATAGTCTTTCAGTGGCCATGTTGACTAAAGGGAAGCACAAAGATCGTGCCCTCATGACCGCCTTCGCGCTCGAGCTTTTGTCTCGCAACCTACGTCGGGTCCCATCTACGTCTTCAACCATAGAACGGGACGAGTACGCCCGAAGGGATCGGGACTTGGTTTGGTACCTCCTTCGCGGATCCGTGTGGGATTCGTACACGCGGTGAGTTTACTCCATCGGGATCTATGATGATTTATTAATTTGGTTCTGTCTTTCCACTAGACCGAAAATTGAATCGATTGCAGAAAGCATTGCTGCCAAACCTATCATTGGAGCCTTGAGCATGATCATCAGGGATTGGATACCATTGATTGACGAGTACTATTATTGTACGTGCTACCTCGTTTTATTCTTATTCACCTTGATAATGGCGTGCGCAGATTCGGCACTTTGAGACATGTATGTACATTTGGAGACCCGTTGGGAAATCCACACTGCCAATTGCGAACACTGTCCAAACCTGGTCCCGACTCACATGGTATGACAACAATGGATCCCCAAAGTATCATACCATTACAACATCAGAATCCGCTCGGCCCGTTTACGCCGCGACACGTGAGATGATACGAGTATACATAGGAGCGACATTCGAATACTCATACCATTGACTTGCATACCCACAAATGAATATGTCACCGAGTCCCCCTGCGGCCCCACGACGTATTGCAACAGCTCACAATGCTGAAGGGAAATCGGTTCAACATGATGATCTCGTCGAGCCAGAGGTGCTAGTATGCGATTCAGGTTGGGCACCCTCCCGTGTATGATAGCTAATGGTATATCGGGTTCATGAGATTCGGTACGGTAGGTATTGGGCAACTATAGACGGCCTACCCACGAATGACAACAACTCACTGTAAGTGTTCAAGTCGCGAAATAAGGACACTTGCAGATGCCATGCTCTCCAATAGGGGGGATGGAGGTAAACCGTATATTGGCCTCGTCCAAAACGGCACGACGAACTTGAGGTATACAGACCTTGCACCTCACGCGCAAACCCCGATCGTAGGTGTTAAACGACATTGGTCTATGCTGATGATAATCGCTTCTGAATTTTCACCCAGCACGGGACCTCTTCTATTGACTATAACATCTTGAGTGATTTACATTCGCTGCGTAGGAAAACTGAGGACAAACATCAGCTGCATGTGATCGTAGTTCATGGGGAAGTAATCCATGTCACAGAGGACGGTACAGAGATGCACCTCAAGAATCCAGGGGATGCTCTCATTGAAAGAGGAACACTTCATGGGTGGAGGAACCCCACAGATAAATGGGTCAGATGGGCAAGCGTTTTGCTTGGTGCAAAACCCGCGCTGGTGAACGGGGAGGAGAAGGGTCCATTTATTCCAATTGAATTGGCTGAATGAGTAGCATCCAGAACCGTATACAAAGTGTCACCGATCTTCATGTTTGATTACTGGAGATTGACGAAAAGACCACCATCAACCAGCAGTTGTGCCCCCGTCACGTACTTCGCGAGGTCACTGGCCAGGAATACCATGGGTCCTGCTATATCATCCGGTACTTGGAAGATCTATCAACGTGTGACGGATGGTCTCTACGAGTGATACTGCTTACATCCTATGCGGCCAAGCGCGGTGCGTTTGATCATATATTCGCGTTTCTCTGTGTTAGCGAGGTCTTGCTTGTTGATATCGGTGGCGATAGTGCCAGGAAGGATGGCGTTGCAGCGTATATTATACTTTCCGAGGGCGATTGCACAACTCTGCATTAGGGACAATATAGCTGCCTTGGTTGGTGTGTAATGACTGCAACAGAAATTTTTATTTAAGTGCTGATTCGGGTTGTTAATGCTAACTTGCTTACCACTGAAATTCACCACCGACCAGCGCGGAAATCGATGACATTGCAATGATAGATCCGCCTTGCGGTATTTGCTTCTTCATCTGATTGGACACAGCTGTAAAGTCTAGAGGGTCATATATTGATAAGGTCTGTGGCCCCAGAGAGACTCGCCTTGAACCACACGGAAAGAGCCATCCACGTTGACTTGTCTGGTGCGTTCCCATGTTTCGAAGGGCAACGTCAAGAATTCAGCAAAAGGGCATATCCCCACATTGCTGACAAGCACATCTGTAATAATTTCCTGGTCGCCACAGTCCAGGGCGACGAGTCAGAGATTCAGCACGCACCAATTCGTCCGAAGGCTTCGACACCGATCTTGACTATCTGTCGTGCTACCTCTGAGACTAGAGTGAGGCGACATCGTAATAGCAGAGGTACCTACCTGGTGCGCAGTTTCAGGATCCGCGATGTCGCCAGGTATGCCCACCACTCTGCTGTGCGTGTAAGCCACCTCTATCCCTTGCTTCAGCAACAAGATCTCCGCTTCGGTTTCGTGGTCTCCCAGGTAATGGAGAACTAAACCGGTTGCTCCATGTTTAGCCGATTCTATGGCACATGCTCGACCTATCCCTCGTGACGAGCCTGTGATACACACAACCTTGCCTGCCAGTAGCTCCATTGACCAGGGATGACTCGAGTCGATGACTTAAGTAGCAGAAAGCAATATGCTCGGTCAGTGGTAATGTCATTCGCAAAATGTGTATCTCACAATGACTTCAAGGAAACTCTGCCCGCCGCGGGGGATTCGGACCGTGCTCGTCCATAGCGATAAGGTCAGACATAGTACCCCATGATCGCTAAAATCTCACCGTTGCTATTCCCGGATCCAGTTATATGTATTCTTTGTGAATGTGACCTATGATAGGTCGTAGGCAGTGGTGCTGACGGTCACGTCGAAGCTGCGTATGGTCGGGCCTGTACTATAAATGTGCCCAGCTCATCCCCACTCCTTAGTTGTTGCGCGCTCTCGAGTTCTCGACCATTATGCCACAAGCCAAGATGTAGGTGACGCATTTTCAACCAACGGGCAACCGTTAAAAAACTAAAATTTGATTCAAATAGTTATTATGATTCGGATGCCGATCTAAATGTCCTGGCCAATAAGAAGGTTGTCTTCCTAGGGCAAGCAGCACTACCCTCGTTCAGCGAGAAAGGCTAACCTCCCCCAGATTTGGTAACCAAGGGTCTGCACAAGCACAAAACTTGCGTGACTCAGGCATCCCCAACGAGCAAATTCTAATTGCTAACCGTGTGGATTCCTATGCCAATACTGCGAGGGAGAAAGGTTTCACAGTCGAGCACGATTTTTCAAAGGCAGCTGAAGTAGCAGATGGTCCGGTTTTCACCGCTGACTCTGATATTCCGCCTAACATTCGATGAAGTGCTCTTCATTCTCATTCCCGATCAAGTGCAACCTCGCGTATTCAACAATCAATTTGCTCCAAAGATGAAGCCCAACGCAACCATCGTCGTTGCTAGCGGTTATAATGTCTTCTTTGATCTACTCAAATTCAAAGAAAGCCAGAATGTAGTCATGGTTGCTCCGCGGTAGCTGCACATGTCCCCATGCTGCTATTATCTGATGACTGACCACCTACTTAGGATGATCGGTTCTTCAGTCCGCTCGTTGTATGAGAAGGGTAGAGGCTTCCCCTGTTTCGTATCTGTCGAACAAGATGGGACTGGAAATGGCTGGGCAAATGCGCTTGCGATTTCTCGAGCTATCGGCGCGACCAAGCAGGGTGCCATTGCATCCTCTGTGCGAGAAGAGACTGCGATGGACCTCTTTGCAGAACAGGCATTGTGGCCTAATATAATCGTATTGTTTAGGTGGGATCCGGAAATCTGTACAAATGGATGCTTAACCAACACAATTCATTCAGAGAGGCATTCAACGTTCTCAAAGATGCTGGGTGCTCAGACGAAGCTCTCTGCTATGAAATGTGGGTCCCTTGCCCCCTTGAATGCCGTTACAGCGCTCAAAGACTCCAGGTGGATGTCCAAGGAGCCGGCCGAGATCTTTGAGCGGGCGGCCGATGATGGTTTTGTAACGCAGGCACGTCGAACCCATTAATCGCATATCTAATGCTCTTTATTAATTTGTGGGCTCCGAAAACAGCTCAAACATCATTCCACGGTATCGCAATATGGGCAACTCAGTGGTGCGCTGGCCCTTGATGGGAAAGCGATGCGTAAACACTTCATGGAAATTTTACACCAGCAGGTGCGTTCGCTGTCTGATCATCGCAAGCACGAATCGGAGAGTTACCGTATACCATAGATTCTGAACGGGAAATTTTGCAAAGATTTCAGCTTAATCGGGGACGACTTGGAGAAAGATGGTGACGCTAATCCTTTGAACAAGCTGTACAGACGCTCTGAGGAGATGGAGCTCGTGCAGGCAGAGAAGCGAGTCAGGGCTCGACTGGCTGGTCTCTTGTAGTGCTTAGTAGGTAGAGTGATAATGTGGCTGTGCAGGAGTGCGGCTGGGAAACGAAGTTTTCGCGTGTTTATATCATCGCTTTTGAACCGTTTAACAGCAGTCAAACCAACATCCAGCAGTGACCGTGATGTCTGCCAACGGCGTCGACTTTGACATGTCTCCAAGCAGGAAATCGTCCGTTTCTCATCCACTCCCAGATATGATATGTCAGGGTTTGCTTACTTGCTCCCTACACTAGGTCCCGCAACCATTCTACTGACACCCACCGCACCAGGCGCTCTCACCGGTCTCACTCACGAGACCGGCGAGATCGACGAAAGGAAAGGGATAGAGACAGCGAAGACAAGCGTAGGCGGAGTCGTGAACGCGATTACCGGGACAGGGACAGACGAAGCAGGTCTCGCGAGAGGTCCCACCGGGACAGGGACCGAGAGAGGGACAAAGAAAGGGACAGAGAACGCCGTCACCGCGGTGGTGACAGACGGGAGCAAGGCGAAAGTCGCCACAGGGACCGCGACGAAAAAGAGAGACGTCGAAAGAGGGACGAAGGTGAAGAGTCCCCAGAATTGAGAGACCAAGAAGAGCGATCCAAACGAAAGAGGCACGACGATATCGATGGTCCATTTCCTCCGTCTTCTGCCGGCCAACCCAAGGATAGTCCTCGAAGCAGGACTTCTGACCGCAGAGATCGCTCACGTGATCGCAGGTACGACGACAGGAGGACAAAGGACGCTCGTGACGAGCTTGGTGATCTGCCACGGTACCGACAAGATAGAGAACGTCGTGAAGCAAGGTCCCTTCCTATCGACGATACACCGCTCGAGGATGATGAATTCGACAAGCACTCCTTAAGACGAAGCCCGCCTCTCAGGTAACCATTTCGTTTCTCTCGTACATAACATCTTATCCTTTTTGCTAATAGACGTAGCTCTCCGAGATATGATCCTCCCGTTGAAGATTACAACCCTGATGAACCTAAGGAAGACGATTCTGAAGCTCGGTCTGTCTTTGTTTCTCAGCTTGCCGCTCGTCTCACGGCGCGTGACCTTGGGTACTTCTTTGAAGACAAACTGGGTGAAGGGACCGTTATGGATGCTCGCATTGTCACCGATAGGATTTCCCGTCGATCCAAAGGGTGGGCACCGTGTTTGCATGTGTTGAGACTGGTTGTTCATTCATCTTAGCATCGGTTATGTGGAATTTCGTTCCATAGATCTAGTCGAGAAGGCCATTGCCCTGAGTGGAACAGTCGTAATGGGTTTACCTATCGTGGTCCAGTTAACTGAATCAGAAAGGAATAGGCTTCACCCAGGAGATGGGTCAGGCGCATGTTCTCTTGTTGGTTTTAGCTTACTTTATATTCTAGGAATCTCAACCTACCACCCGGTGTCAATGCTTCCCACGGGGCAATGCAGTGGGTCACTTTCCTTGGTCAAATGTGTACAAGTGTGGCTGACATATGTCACCTTTTAGATTATATGTCGGTTCCTTGCATTTCAACCTCACGGAATCCGATATCAAGCAGGTCTTTGAGCCTTTTGGTGAACTGGAATTTGTTGATCTGCACAGGGATCCGATGACTGGCAGAAGCAAGGGTTATGCATTCGTGCAGTGAGCCCTCAGCCTGAACATCAGTCGAGGCTTACGTTAACACCGTACTGACAGGTACAAAAGGGCGGATGATGCCAAGATGGCATTGGAGCAGATGGAAGGTTTTGAGCTTGCGGGGAGGACGGTACGTACTTATCGTGATCCTCCCTTTGGCTTCGCTCATAACATGCTCAGCTCCGAGTAAATACTGTGCATGAGAAGGGTACAGTGAAATATACTCAGCAAGACTCCTTGGAAGAATCTGGCGGTAAGTCCCGCCATAACCCAATATGTAAAGATAGGATATTGATTGTAGTGTTTAAAGGTGGTAATTTGAACGCAGCATCACGTCAGGCACTAATGCAGAAACTTGCCAGAATTGAGCCTACGCCCAAGCCTCTTCCCGTGTATGCTTTATTCTCCACTATATAGTAATTTATCTTGACCAGATTTTTGAAATTACAGTACCAAACCAAATATTCCTCAGTCCATGCAGTCGCGCTCTGTTCTACTGAAGAACATGTTTAATCCGGAAGAGTTAGTGTTTATCCTGACTCTAGCGTCGTAATCCGACTAACGTCTTCGCAGAGAAACAGAGCGCGATTGGGATAGGGATCTTGCTGACGATGTTAAAGGTGAATGCGAGGATAAGTATGGCAGGGTTGATGCTATCAAGGTCGAAAAAGACAGCCAGGTCGGCATCTTTTTTCACGACTGGCTCCCAAGCTGACCGTGAAAGCAGGGCGAGATATACTTGAAGTTCAATGCCATTGATTCTGCAAAGAAAGCCATCCAAGGACTGAATGGACGGTGGTTTGGAGGGCGACAAGTCTCTGCCACGTTCATATCCGATGCTATTATGATGGCTCACCAATAAACTCGCACGCGATGCTGACCTAACGTTTGATGCATTGCAGAATACACGATTCTAAACACGCCTCCTATTAATTCTTTTGAGCTGCAGGCATTTTCCCGATACACCTCCAAAAAGTTTTGCCTGTACATACCTTGTACGGGACTGTGCACAGGCAGGTTTACAATTGATTTCTTGTTCCTGCTGTACTACGAGTTTTTCTTCTCAATGAAAATGTCCTCGTAGATTGTCTCCTTTTTCGAAAATAGCAGAGCGATACTTGAGGTAGGAGCCCCTGAGATTTCAGCGCTCCGCTACCTCGGCACGTTTCACGCCTCCATTGGCGGAAAACGATATCATGTGGTTCCTGGATCCGTGGGTGAGATTGCGAGGCGTTCTGCCCCCAAAAAATATCAGTTTAACTCCTGTCTGTCATCGTGGGGCTTATCTAGGTACCAGACCTCATGGTCGTTGGTCTCGTGGTATACTGTTGACTTTGGCCCGCCTCACCGAAACGGAGTCCCACAGACTCCGCAGTGGACGTGGACTGTGATCATTCGCACCAATATTTTGATGGTATCACAAGACCAAGATCGAGATCAAGGTGATTAGTCACAAGTGTCCGACATCGAGGTTTCAAATAGATAAAGTGGACGTTACAACAGGTTAAGGTCTGCCTAACGTATTGCCAGAACGTCAGCTATCCACATTCGACGCCCCATCTACACCATGGCTTCCATTCACAAGATCAATAGTCTGGAACGGCCCCAAAAGCCCCTTTACTGTGCGTGTTATATTATTATTCTCCCCAGCATCACCCAACCCTTGGTTTTCAAATGGATAGCCCATGCGGTGAAGGCGTCCGGACTCATCTTCCTGAGCGGACAAGTTCCTGTGAACAAAGATGGGAATCCCGTTCCGGGAGACATTCAAGCTCACACTGTATGTCGGAGGACATTTTCCTACTTAGATGATCACTTCCACAAATTGAACAGGAACAATGCTTGAGAAATCTCACCGACGTACTCAACGCTGCTGAATCCTCCTGGGACAAGGTCGTTAAAGTCAATATCTACTTGAAAGACATGGACGATTTTGATAGGGTGAATGAAACCTACACACAGGTATGGGTATGCTAGCAGGGTTTGAACATATGAATCTCACCAACGCATCCAAAGTTTGTTCCAGAACCTAGGCCTGCTCGCACCTGCATTCAAGCCGGTAGACTCCCGAAAGACTTTGATGTCGAGATAGAGGCTATCGCTGCCGCCTGAATACATTGTACCTCTTGAGCACCTGATTGAACTGTACATTGTTTGAATGCTACTGCAGTTTACAACTTTGTTACTGACATCAAACCCACGACGGAGACTATGATAAACATTACAGCTCAAGCGCCGCGAATACCTCTGCCAGATTTCTGGTCGCATCGGCCACCAACTCCCTGCCGACTGCAAGAACACTATCGGATGCGATCAGCAAGAATTTATCTATGGAAGAACCGCTACTAACCCTGCGAGACCATAAGCATGTGGATATGGTTGCTTGAGTAAGTGCAGTTCTTCGCAAGGCGAAACCCAACCTACCGTCCATAGCTAGGATTTGATGGGGCGCCTTCTTATACAATTTGTGAGTAACAGGGACTCCCACTTTCCTCAGTCTCTCTGCGTATGCCAGCCCCTCGTCCCTGAGAATGTCGAGTTCCATGACAGCAACCCATGTGGATGGCATTCTCGCCAGCAAATGGTCTGGAGCAAAAATTGGGGAACAATCCCATTTTTTCCTGTCAGCTTCAGCTGGCACATAGAAATCCCGGAACCAAATCATGCGATGAGAATTGAGCCAAACAGTGTTCGCACACTCTTTCCATGACAGATAAGGGTCCCCGGTAGTCTGGGCAGTGTTATCTGTGACCGGGACAATCATCTGCACGTGCACAAGAGGGATAGGACGTTCGAGTTGTGCGGCTTTCATAGATATGACGGCTGCGAGGTTGCCGCCGCTATACAATCATTCAGTATAGATTTGATAAATAAAATACTTCCCTACGCTGAGGAGCCTCCAAGGGCGATAAGAGCGGGATTGATACCGAGAAGGGACGACCCCTGCTCGTAGACCCATTGAAGTGTTTCTAGGGAGTCTTCAACTGCCGCAGGATACGGGTGCTCTGGGGCAAGACGATAGTCGACGGTGGCGACCACACACTTAGCCCCTGTTCAAATTATACTATCCTTAGGGTAGGTAGTCAACCGGACGAGTATAGCGATTACCTGTGCAAATTCGGGAACAGAATGCATTCTCTGCACTGATACTTCCTAACGTCCAGCCACCTGTCCCTCGGGTAAGTACTACATCGTTGTAGCTTGGTAGTAAAAAGGACTGACCCCCGTGATACCAGCAATACACTGGCCATCCATTCACCGGCGGAAGTCCCTTGGGCGTGAAGACACGTACTTTGGTTTTACTGAGGTCGTAATCTTTGACGCTTCCAACGTCCAAAATGTCTGCAGCACCTGGTACAGTCTCCTTGTTACGAATATTTGGATCCCATGGTAAAGTGTGGGGAGCGGGAAGATGTGCGATGTACTTGTTGTGAAATGCAACATACTCTGGATCAAGACGCGGGAGAATTTCTGAATCGATGGGTTGTCCAGCCATTGTATGTCGAGGGATAGCTGTACACGAGCACTATCTTAAGTACCGAAAAGCTCTCAGCGAGTCGCTTGGTACTGATTCCGTTCAGCACATGGACCAAGAACAAGTGACACCCGGGAGCGCGGTCCGGGTCGGTCTCATGTGAATGGCTGAAGGCACGTGGGCCAGCCTGAGATCATAGATAATGCGGCATGTGAACCTGATCCAGGACCATCCTACAGTCATGGAAAGTGTCAAGCAAACTCATACCCCATGGCAACTCCTGACACTTAACAAAGATGCTCTGGTCAAGGAATTCGTTGGAAAACGTCTCAACGAACTGCGTACACCAGCGTTGGTCGTTGATCGCGCTGCTTTCAGAGATAACTGTTCAAAGATGCACCAGAACGCAAAGGACTGGGAAGCAAATTTCAGGGCTCACCTGAAGACGCACAAGGTAAATCCATATCCGAGTCACCGCTCAACAGGTTGATCTGAATGTGATGTTGTGTAGACCGTTGAGGGAACAAAACTGCAACTTGTTTCCAATGTTGGCAAGACGAGCGCTGTTATCGTCTCGACTTTGATGGAAGCATGGGAGGTCGTGAGAGGGGGATTGGTTGCTGATGGGACTGTCAAAGATGTTACTCCCTTGGTTTTTCTGGGTTATTGCTTCTCTGACACCCCACTAGTTGCTTTATGGTCTTCCAGTGGGCTTGAACAAGCTCGATGACTTGTCCGCACTCAACGAGGAGATGAGCAAGTACGGAGGAACAGTCCGTATTTTTGTGGATAACCTAGAACAGCTCAAGTTCCTTGAAGAATACGAGAAACAGCAAGCTAGGCCGAAAAAGTGGTCTACGTTCATCAAGATCGACGGGGGTCAGAAGTATGCCTGTTCCAACCCTCGCTGCAGCTTCGCTGACTCAACCACTTAAAGACGTGCAGGTACATCGCCTAAACCCGAATCATTCAAACCGTTCATCAAGACGGTATTTGAGTCCCCTGTGGTTTCCGTCTACGGATTTTATAGCCACGCAGGAGATTCTTACGGATCTACGTCCCTTGAAGAAGCGGAATCATACTTGACAGGAGAAGTGCGCCTCGTCAACGACGCTGCAGCGATGGCCATAGAAGTCCTGGCGGATCTACCTGAAAATATGTCACATAACCAATCATTCGTCCTGTCTGTGGGCTCGACACCTGCCGCGCACAGTGCTTCAGCGAGAGCCAGAGTAACGTCTCAGCTGCATGGGGTTCTTGAATTGCACGCAGGTAGGTCAGTTCTGCGTGTGTGCATTGCCGAGACTAAAACATGCACTCGGCACCAGGCAATTACCCTATGCTGGACCTCCAGCAACTTCACACAACTCTCATTGACCGCCCGAGAATCTCTCAGCGTGTGCTTGCCACAGTGATATCATATTACCCGGGTAGGGGTAAGGATGGCTTGGACGAGGCCATGTGTGACGCAGGAGCAATCGCCATGAGCAAGGACACTGGACGAATCCCCGGGTTTGGTGAAGTCATAGGCAAGTCGTGGAGACTTGGAAGGATCTCACAAGAACACGGGACACTGGAGCAGATGCCAGCGGATCCATCCTCTGGCCAAACTGAGCAGACACTGAGAATCGGGGATATTATCCAGATTGTCGGACAGCATGCCTGTTTAATTGCGGCGGGACACCCTTGGTACTATATCGTAGATTCAGATATCGACGGTAGCGCAGACAGAGTGGTCGATATTTGGGCTCCTTGGAAGGGTTGGTGATATGTGTATTAATATTCTAGTTCAAACTACTAAGCAAAACATACCGTGGGAATACAATTCAGCCATCCAGCCTCCAGCCTCCTGGCTAGTCAACGACGTTCGCTAGAACATCCGCGTTATGGAGTTGGACGAGTACAATGTGGATGCCACAGAACTCCTAGAAACTTACGGTCTGTTATCCGTGCTACGGTCATGAAGGTTACTTACCAGCGTCTAGATTTCTTGATGAAATATATTATCATAGGTTGGTTGACTGTAACATACTTCCGAACCACACACAGCTGAACAGTTTGCGCCGCTCGTTCTAGGTGAAGCTGGAACGGGTAAATCCTGTCTTCTTCATCATTTTACGCACAACGCTTGTTTGTATTGGCGTACTCTCTTTGTTGACCCTGTCTGATTCTTCATACAGTCAAAGATCATTCGCAACATACTATTGGAGTAGAATTTTCTAGTCGAACGGTCAAGTTAGGCGAGAAGAGAATCAAACTCCAGGTAAGGGTTTCGGCTTTGATCCTCGAAACAATGCTGAGGACCCGAACTCTTCAGCTATGGGATACAGCTGGGCAGGAGCGTTTCCGGTTCGTGTGCTCGTGCTTTTCGAACGTCATGATCAATAATCGTTGGGACTAGGTCAGTCACGCGTAGCTACTACCGTGGTGCCGCAGGCGTGATTCTCGTTTATGACATCACTAAGTCAGTTCTTGTTAGTGGCTTCCTACATGTTTAAACTGATTCTTATTTGTAGCCGTGCAACGTTCGCCAACTTATCCAAGTGGCTCGCCGATGCGAGGACGTTGGCCAGTCCACATCTTGTTGCAGTTTTAGTTGGAAATAAATCGGATCGGGAAGAAGACCGAGAGGTAGAATGGTCGGAAGCGAGCAGATGGGCAGCTGAGAATGGTACTCGCCGTTTCTTTGGAGTGAGGTTTTCTTATTCATTTAGTTTTGCAGGTGTTCATTTTCTTGAAGCGTCCTCCTTGACTGGGGACAATGTGGAGGCACCATTCTTACTTGCTGCACGATCTATCCTTTTATCCATAGAGTCGGGTGTCCTTGATCCGGAAAAGGCAGGAAGTGGTGTTAGTTATGGGGATCGGGCGCTCCGGAGAGTAACAAGCTCTAGTCACCTCAGTTTCGGGAGTCTGAGTGGGACCCGAAGAAGGCGTTCGGATAAAATTCGACTAAGGAATTGGATGCCATCGGGTAAATGTTGCTAGCGGCGCCCTTGTCGTTGACTTGTTGAGGTATGTTACAAACCTTGCTCATGTAATGTTTCTGCTTTGCATTCCCATACCCTCCCCGCATATACCGTTTCCATGAACGTTGATCAGTTTTCTCGACATACATTGCTTTTTACGTGTATTCATTCTTTTCACTTATCCATTAGTACTCGCTCGATATAGATGCTTTGGATAGCCTGGTGTGGTCGCTGGATATTATTACGCATCCACTTCACAGGTCCGTGTGTGTGGTCATTTCATCTTTGCTCCGCTCACGGACTCCATGCGTATGCGAGTCCATCCGCATGGTTGTTTCCTGAGATGGGTTTCAATTACTGTCAACTGCTACCGTTCACACTCTGCTACGCTTATCTATCTCTAGTGCAGCACACTGGGAAGATCAAATGACCGCGACATAGCGGGCCGTTAGCTCGTGATGGAGACCGCCTCTTCATCTTTGATCTCCTTTGTGGGGGGAATGGTTTGGTCCTGATAAAAAGGGCCGTTTGACGAGATATAGTCATTCCTCGTGCCGCTGCAGAAAGTGGTGTCCTTCAAGGTCTGTCTGTCGCTTCTGCTGATATTACTATTTCCATGCCTTATTGACCGTTTCGTTTGTATCGGCAGCATCTCTCCGTTTTGCCTTGTCGTTGTCCAGTCCGTCGACGATGGCGAGTACATCATCTGCGCCATCTTCCACTCGGGCTGCATCTCCTTTGGCCCCTAGTGTGACCCCTTCAGCCACAACAACCCGATTGATTGCTACTACGAGCAATGAAACACCTAATGCTTCGTCCGTGCTGTGAGTATATGTTGCTTTTCATGTATTCTCACTTCATTCAGACTTTCATGCATGACTTGATGTTCCGGTCATACAAAGTTCCTCAGCAATGACATATAGTGATTCTCCTCTGCCCAGTACCACATCGGTTTTTAATTCCTCGCCGCAATCAATGACCAGCTCCTCGTACGCTATAACTCTAGCGACCAGCGCCAACACTTCGACATATTTTTCCTCACTCACTTCTCAAAGTTCTTTGCATTCCCAGACCACCACCTCACCTATGCAGACAAGTACGACTCACGAGCCAGCACAGGCTATATCTTCCCTTACAGTCTCCGTCATGACGAGTGCAAACAAAAATATTTCGGAATCTACATTTTTAGGAGGTGGCGCGTTGGCGACGGACACGCAAATAGGAACAAGTTCCAGTAGCAATTCGTAAGTATCAATGTTTTAGTTGTCAATGTGTGCTCGCTTAACATGACTTTCAGTAGCTTTTTCAATAATCGTGGCGCCGTTGTCGGGACCTTCGTGGGCGTTGCCATCTGCTCTACGGCTATATTTGCTTGTTTATGCGTTGCGTGGAGACGCCGGCTCCAACGGCGAAACCGCGACAGGATGTTCGACGCTATCACATTGCCCAAGGATGAGGCTAGTCGGGAGCCCCCAGCCGGGCCTCATGATCAACCTACGATGAGGATGTTCAGCGACAGTCCTGCCTGCTTTACGCCGACTTACAGAAGTGATACATTGCTCCATGACATTGGTGCAGGGGAAATGGTAGCATCGAGCATCTCCATGCTTGCCAAAGGCAACATAACAAACAGGACAGGGCCGCCCCATGATGGCCCTTTCAGCGACTATTTCGCAATAGATTGCGCGTCGAGAGGTTTAACAGGAATGGCCATCACAGCAAACTCGCGAATTGACTCGCCAGTCCCATCACTGACTCCATCCACTCCTTCAATATACCCACCCAGCCTGCCTCCGGTGGAAACTGAGGGTGATGTTAGGCTTACAGGGTCAACGCCCCTCTCGATGCCATCGATCAATGCCCCGCCGCGCCCGCCGCGCCGCATGCGCCCACCCCCACCTTCCTCCAGGAATCCACCCGAGACTGTTGCAATGCCATCCAGCCCATCGACTGTCACCGCTATACCTCTGACTTCATCCCCGTCCTCCATCTCTGACCATGCTCGAACAGATTCTCGGCCATTTAGTACTATGACTGACTCGCACGTGCTGGATTGTCCAACCAATGTACGATTGGAGAGAGCAGACACACTCTTCCTAAGGAGGACGTTGGTTGATGTGCGTGACTTTACGATTACGATCCGTGCATAACTGAAATGCAACATGCAGACGCGAGCAGTCGCTCGTGAAGCGTAGACCTGTTTCACCTATCTGTTCGCATCATGTCACGGTGACCATATTCAGGAATATGAATTTGTGGCGGCCTTGACGATCCTCGTTGTATCGGTCAAAAATCCATAAGACTTTTGATCGAATGTATATCAGTTAGAAGCTTGATTCCATCAATGTCGTGCTTACATTCGAAGCATTGTAAAAGACATTCTCCAACCCCCCGGCAGGCGAGGTGGTTGCTGTGATATCGCCAATTAATACGCAATCATATCCCCGAAAGTATGCATCCACAAGGGTGCCCCCAACGCACTGCAAGAGATGATTAGGGTTACTGGTTCGTACTTGTAGAACAAACATAAGACCGAAAATACCTGGTCCGTGTTAACGCCACCAAACAAGAGGGTTGTGATACCGTTCTCCTGAAGATACAAGTCCAGTGCACTTTGATAGCCCCACAGCCCGCTCATCCTGGCACGGGAACATTGAGAATATACTTTGGCAACCAAAACAGCACATACCTATTTTTGTGGATCCAGACGTCGGTGCCTGCGTCTTTCCCATTCAAGTACTCTTCCTGGAGGGGCCCATAGAGCTCTGAGTTGTATTCATCTCTCATCAGCAGTCTACCAAAGTTTTTTGGCAATTCGGAACCAAAACCGCCACGTCCGCCCTTTGTAAAACCACGAATGAGAGATGGGGGGATGGTTTCGAGCTCATGCTGTGTGAGACCCCAGTTGCTAGCCAGTCATAGGTAAGAAATATAGCTTTTTGGTAGACGTAACGTGCAAAATCCCTCACACCCAAAGGATTTTCACGCCTTGTTGTCTGAGAGCTGGGAGTAGAGCTCGAGTTGGAGTAATGCAGTTTAATCCCGTGGTGTGGGTCCGGAGATCAGGATGCAGAAAAAAGCTAGATGTAGAGAGCTTGACGGTTAACATCCGAGCAGGAAATTTTGAAAAGTCGGCAACTGACTTCTGCATGTCAATGATCACAGCTGCAGTCGTAGCTTTGTTGATCCTGATAGTACGATCACCATCCACGGGTATATCCAGCTGAGACGACTGTAGTTGGGGGGGTTCCAACTTTCCCTCTTGTGAATGTGCCATCCGAGAGAGATCGATAAGCCCAGATGGATATTCGACCCAGAATGACGCTGCATTGCCATATTCAGTGACTTTGGATACCCTGGGTCGTGAAGACATGTGAATGTCGAGTGGAGAGAAAGTGCTTTGCTGAGGACGGCAATGGACTCACTACTTTATATCGTCCGGAGAGCCAGCGCGCGCACGTGAGATGGATCGCGCCGGGGGTGACATGAGCATTGCAAGATCGAGTACCGAAGAGATAATTCTGGAACGATAAGACCTGGGCAAATACAGACACATGATGAGCAGAGCAAAATCAAATGATTGTAATTCCGTGGCTATAAGCGTTGTCCATGGGAAGTCCGACAGGCGTGTGTGAGGATATTAAGTATACATGTTGCAGGATAGATTAGACAATGTAGCAACGAAGGGCGGGGATGCGTTCTGCGTGATTTCTAAGTAGTGTCAGGCTGCGGTGTCCTAGGTCGACATGGTTGAATTTTTGAGCTAAAAATGCACGACGTAGCCCAACGATGAGCATTAATCATAATGAATGTTGACTTTGATCATCAGGTACATTGCGAACCTGGAAATCACGTTCAGTACAATACGTTGGAGGATGACGGACACTTGCCATCAGCACGTAGCGGGTGTCGTCCTCGTCATCTCGGAGGATAGAGCTATCAGATGAATTTTGCCTTTTCGAGCTAGTTCTCGACCTATCCTCGGGGCTCCCGTCTGAAAAATACCCATTGAGGGCGGGGCCGCTGCCCACATGTCGGGAAAAGTGGTTCTGTGGCGGTTGCGTGGTAAGGGCAGAAGTGTCTTGATCCGGTGTGTTCTGCACATAGTTCGCCAGAAGAGGCTCGAAACTACCAGCGCTGTATGTGGGAGTATGACCGTAAGAGCTTTTACGACGAGATGAACCAGGATCGTCGGTGCATCGCTCAGCCCGACGAGAAGGACTTGTCATACGTGCGTATCCCTCTGGATGGCTATTCGTGCGATGTTGAGTTGGACACCCAGGGTCTGAAATGACGCTGTCCTTTATGGTATCATCAAGTACCTCAGACAGTCGAGCGGAAGTCGACAGAGAACCTGAACCTCCAAAGCCATGGCCTATCCCAGACGAAAGCTGATGGCGTGTATTTGGCGATATCGGGCTGTCGTCGTCGTCGTCGTCGTCATCCAAAGGCGCTCGATTTAAACCTGCAGCGGCGACAACAGCTTCGACTGCAGTATCTTGTTCGATTCGCCTCATACGCTGGCGGTGACGCACAGCGAATAATATCCACATCATGATAGAGGCACTGGCAAGACCGACGACGACAAAGACACCAACAACAGCCCCTGTGTTAGTGAAAAATCTGCAGACGTGGCTCAGGACTCGTTATGTGAGAGTGAAATGAAGCTTTACGATGAATCTCCGGTAGTACTGTTGTTCGAAGCAAGTGTCGGATTGACGATAGCTTGAGTTATCGTGGTGACTATTCCGCCACTTCCTGTCGTGGTGATCACCTCAGTGACTACTGGAGGGATGCTCGTCATGATCTGTCCCTGGCTATTTGTACTTGTAATGAAAATCGTGGTGCTTTCCAACACCGTGGTTCTATCAAAGGTCTGAGCTATCCTTGAGTCTGGCTATCTGAAGTGAATTCATACAATGGTATGTCATTTCTCCCTGGAGAAGAACTTTGAGATGATGGAGTGGAAGATGAAGGCGAGGATGTCGTGGCGAATGGTGTATTGGACGTGGAAGCCGATGTTAAACTTGAAGAAGAGGTCATGCCGGGTATGGTAGTGGCAAGAGAGGAGGATGTCGACGTTGACGATTGGATGGTCCCCGGAGCTGTGGTCGCCGAAGAAGTCGTTGGCTGGATAGAAGTTTCCGGAGTCGATGTCGTTGACCGATTGTTATTGCTCGAGGTGACGATTGTCGCAGACGGTGTAGAAGAGGACACTGACGAAAAACTTGCAGAAGTAATAGGGATGGGAGCAGTAGATGATAGTACGGATAGGCTTGCCGACGACGGCGCTGCGGATGCTGTCATCGTGGTTTGTAAAGCACTGTGAATGGTTCATGCAGAGCAGCCTCAAAAGCTGAATGTGAACGCACGAAGATGGTTGTCGAGATTGTTCCGAAGATGCCAACGTTACAGGAGGAGATGGAGTCGGCGATGTGTCAAGAGTAAGTGAGGAGATGATGTTCGTGGAGCTCGGTACAGATGGCGATAATGGTGCGTTGAAAGACAGCAAGGGGACAACAGGGGTAGGGGTTCCAACAACCAGTGTTGAGGACATATAATGCGTGATGCGTGTAATAGTAGGAATGTGAGATGCAAGTAAAATCCAGATTGCACCGAACCAGAAAACAGATTGAGGATAGCTAGTGAAAACCGAACGAAAAAGAGTCTCACAAAAAGCCCTCGGAGGCTGCGGGATGCTGAAGTTGAAAGGTTAGTAAGAGGTTGAGACTGGACTGACACACGAGTGCCCTTGAACTCGGGTTAGGTGGCAAGGACAAGCCAGCGCACCGTAAGTGAGAAAGAGAACTCACCCAGTCGCTCTGTGGTGTGAATGAGGCTAGACGATCATTCTGTCACCTCGAATACTGGGCGCAAATGGACGTGAAGGGCAGCGGGAAGTTGCCAGGTTCACGTTGCAACTCGAGCACTGCCAGTGAGTAACGCCCTTGATCGATCGTCGCTGGCTGCGAGTCGGTGTGGGCTGTCTGAGGGACAGAGGGAGCGGCCTGCGCTGGCCACCCTGTCGGCTGCGAGGCGGTGAAAGTGGGCCTCAGACTCTCAGGCTCCCATGTGTCTGCCGTCGCCGTTCTGGGCTGGATCAAATTATTAGTATCCAAACTTGGCGCGGTACTTCAAGGACATGGTCTCCCTCCCTCAACCAAAGCAACAAGAACAAGCCCTCATTCCAGGAGACTCCTACCTCGATACTGTCGCTCCACCACCATTCGAGCAGAGCGCAGGGGACCCCCTTGTCCTCCAGGTCTCCCAGCACGAAACATACACCGCCCCGGGCGGCGAGGATCCCCCAGAGTTTGCCCCGTACGATGCCTCCTACTTCATCTCGGGGACTGGGGACGTCATCTCTCACGACCCTCACTTGAACGAGGATGGTCCGTCAAAAGCTCATTTCCTCCACGCTCACGATGTACTGACACCGCAAAAGGCGAAGCGCTCTATCGTTTCTTACTCTCTCAGGCAGCTACTCCCCCTCGAATGTTCCTACATTGCCGGGGGTCGCATAACGAAACCCATACCCGCTTCGTCCGCTCACGCCACGGGGATCGCTCAGAGTTGACGACGGAACAATACACAGAAAGAATTATCGACTTCGATTTCAAAATAGATGTCGGCCAGCACATCATTGGCGGGTCTACGCATTGGTCAGTAGGAGACGCCGCCCCTGCGTACCGCGGGCGTATGTTCCGCGAGGTTGGTATCAGTAGCGAGAAACACAAAGCTAAGAAAGCGGAGCTGGACGCCGCCAAGGCATGGGACAAGGAGCGTGACTCCAGAGGCTTTCCTCCATGGATCGGTAGCGACTATGCATGGAGGGAGGATCAGCCACACGTTATGCACAGCAATAGCGTGTTGAGATCTTCCTGGACGCTTCGCCAGTGGGCGGATGACTACTGCTCCAGCAGGAAGTTCTTGAAGGAATTCGAGTACCATAAAGTTCGTCCAGTGCTTTGACCTTGACCTTGACCATTGGTTGATGCTCAGTAAGATCGTTTATGGTTGGAATTTCGATGCTCTCAAAGCCGCGACCCGTTCCGTTATACTCTCCACTCACTACAGAGGGGATCTTGAAGTTTCATTCGAAACTTTGAACTCGATTGTCTCTGTTCGGTCGCATAATCATCTGTCCCGCGCACTCTCCAACGGATGGATCAAATTTCTGTTCATCATAACCTTCATATATCCGTTCCTGTGGTTATTCCGGCGGTTTCACCAACGGGGTGGTGGGATCTGGAGAGTTTGCGGAGGTGCATATGCTCTCAAGCGCATCGAGCAGGCCACATCCACATTCCCCCAAGGATACGCGGGCGATTGCAACACTTGTGAAAGCCCGTTTCCGGATGCGCGACCACCCGACAATACTCGTGGACAAGGGTCTAGTGGTCTCTTTCATGCGCAGACTAAAGTGGTCGGTTTAAGGGAAGGGATCTGGTTCAGACAATGGGAAGGAACGATTAGAAGAGCTGTTCTTAACCGGTTGCAGGAGCGTGAGCCTCTTGTAGCAGGTGATGGTGGTCCCACATCCTCAACAATCTTGCTGGATGGATATTGATCGACGTCCTCTGAAGCTCAACCCAGGCTTAGATGTCGATACTCGTTCTAGGTAGCACTTGATCAGGTATAATCTGATTCGAAGAGCGGATGTAGTTCAGTTTAAAACAAGTTAACAAATAAAGTATGCCTCAGCGAGCCAACCATACTAAAGTCATGCAACTCGCGGGGTAAATTGTTACGACGAACTTGTATTCATGTAGTTGAATACATTCACGTCCGTCCAAACGGCCGAAAAACCGACGTTGAGGTTTCCCGTGTTTACGTCACCAGAGAAGCGCTCTAACTCGGATTCCGAATAGTCGTCGGCTTCGAGGAAGGCGAGCGCAGTTTCTAAAAACCACGCGCGTTTCTTGATGAAATGCACCACAACCGTTCCGCCGACACGCTCATGTTCGTATCGCTTCACGCGACCCTCCCTATATCGCCATACATGCCCCGTTTCAAGCGCCAGTCCTGACAAAAAGGTGAGTAAATGTTGGTACGACTGATCGAACGAACCTTCATGCAACCTGGACATGTCGCTCCCTTCCACCAGCGCTTCCACGCTTTCTGCCAGCGTCATATCCTGGACTGGCTGCTGGTAGCGTACTCCAAAGGTCGATACACTTGAATGAGCCCATGACGATGGTGTAGGGCTATGAAGAACATTCAGTGAACTCTGAACATCAGTCGACTTGTTCTTTAACTCCTTCTCGATGTAGGATAGGACAGACTGCTTGACTCGCGTAACCTGAGAAGGAAATAAAAATCCATGCGAGTATCTAGGAAGGCGGTGAGTGGAAAAGACGATGAAAAATGAATTGTCATTTTGCTCACACAGTGCCACCACGGGGATGATCATATATCCAGCATCGTTCACTGACCCATCGAATTTGATCAGCTTGCGGATGCAGAGCCATCCACTTCGCAGTTTGCTTGTCTTCAGCACCTTTCGTCAAACCCTTGACGGTTATGTCTTTTGAAACCCAAGCAACGAGACTCCAGCTCAAGCCATATAGCTCGCCAGCCATGAAGAGATCCTTAACAAGATAACCCCAGTAAACCAGGGGATCCTGAATAATGCCGGCTTGTTTGGGTATCATGACGAGGTCAGACTGTAGAGAAGCAGGAAGATGAGGATCGAGAGCCTCGGCCCTGACGGACGTGATATTTTCCGAGAAACCATACGGACTATGCCCTTTGGCGTACAGCTCCAGCCTCATCCTGGACTCCAATTCTGCCAACATTACGAAGGCGTCATCATCCACTTTAGCGACGAAATCTGGTCGTACCCAAGGCCTAGGTTGGCCAGAAGCATAATCTTCCCAAGCGAGATGTGAATCATGAGGAGCAGGATGGGGCGCTGGCGATGATTGTTCCGAGTAGGAAAACTGTGGTACCGGAACCGAGGTATTGACATAGACAGGCGGCACCCATGCATTTTCAGCAGCCCAGCTGAAGTAGGCATGTGACTTGCCCGAATTCATGTTTTCAGGACAAGGCAGAATGATAATGTCATTGTACACTGCGTGAGGTGTCGGACGTCAATATCAGTGGATGCACGTACTCGAACGTGGTGACCTACTTTCCATTTCAGTTTGTATACGCCTTTCCCAACCTTTGCGAGGCTGGCCAAGAATAAACCGCACTGTTGTTCGAGACGTTCCGAACCCGTCGTCACCTGCACCTGCACCATTTCGGCTACGAGGATGTGAAGCCCATGTGGTTCTTATGAGCATCCTACGTTCCAATGCGGAGTCCATGGAGAAAACACCCAGGAGTATTCCTGCTGGTGAAATGGAATCCAAGTCGTCCGGAGGAAAGGTTGGTGGAATGAATCCCGGAAGAGGGTTCAAATACGGATAGGGCAGGCGTGTGCGATAATTCGGAGGGAGAGATGACGAAGGTGGGATAGCACAGTACGCTTGCCAGGGCAATGGTTCCTTGTCAGGGTTCAGGATGTACATGAGTAGCAACGTGAGTGAGATCGCGAAGACTGTGAAAAGGAGAAGAGCGAAAATCTTATCCGGAGTGAGCCTAACCGTCACGCTAGATGGAGATGAAAGGACCTCACAATGGTTATCGGCTGTTGAGGGAACAATGGATGTCGGACGATCCTTCTTACGCCCTTCTTGAAGGTTCTCCATATTCTTCCCTCTTGTTTCCGTCTCCTTCGCGAATGTGGGTGAAAATTCCACCAGCGACGACTCTCCTCCCGGATACTTGTGTAGGTCGCGGAGTTTCCGAGCAATGGTGATGCTGGCTCACCGTCTATGTCTGAGGTGGACGAGGTGAATTGGTGAGTTGGATAGGAAGACGAGGACGGTGCTCGGGGTGGTATTGGCGTTGTGTACGAAGTAGAAGAATCAGAAGAAGAACGGTCTCCTGGTGTGGTATCTGGGTGCGAAGTGTCTCCCACAAGCATTGCGGTTGGGGTATCCTCCTGCGGGTCTGAACCAGGCAAGAATTCGTACTGTTCCGCAGCGTGCCATGGTCCGGAAGAATTTCGAGAGCCTGCCATGTTACTGGCGCCTCCGTCCTGTTGTGGACGGTGGACTGGCAGAGGCAAGCTAGTCCGAGCTCCGAAAATTTGGAGTTTTGCAGAAAGCAAGTCAACAAATTTGAGTGTAAACGTTTCCGTCTATTTAGCGTCCATGCCGCCAGTACACCTTCTGATACAATGGTCGTACTCGGATTTGACATTATCAGAGGAACATAACTAGGACCTGTGTATCCGATATCTCGACCCTCTACAGAAAGACGTTGTGACAAATTACAATCCGAGCTTGATAGACATCCCAGAATACCGGCCTCTTCTTCTGCAAGCGCGGTTCCGTCGGTGTACGATGCTGTTCCACTCTCGTCAGCATGCCTCGAGTGGGTACAATGGCCGCGTAGTTGATAACGCGATCGAGATCTGACCCTCTGCGAGATAAATTAGAGTACAGTCCATAAGGATTGCACTGCGTACTCCCTAGTAAAGATGTAGTAGCAAACTGTTGAAGCAGTGCTATTTCAATCTTGTCTGCGGACATCTTGATAGTGACAGAGTCACATGACATACTGGAAAGTTCTGGCCCTTCTGGGACAGGGGGCGATCTTACTCTCATCTCTACCACTTCAATGACTGCTCTTAGGTATGAAAACGCTTGAACTGAACTCTATTAATTACCGATTCTTCTCAGACACGAGTTCTACGAGACAGATGAGAAACTCATCCTCTCGGTATTCGACCGAGGGGTGGAGGCTGAAGCAGTGTCTGTGCAGTTTGAACCGCGCAAGGTTGGATCCACATGTTTATCTGATGCATTTCTGCTGAGGAACGCGATAGCTTGTGTATCAAAACGGCGACAAAGTCTTATCACTTCAACCTCTCAAGGGTCAGATTGACACTAGTAAGAGCGACTACATAGTGGGTAAGGTCAAAGTCGAGATTAGACTCGCCAAGATGGTCTTGGGACGATGGGGGGGTCTTGTTGGTGATGCTCCTGATCGTATGTCGCCTTGCCTCTCGTCGCGCGTCACAACGTTGCAATGCTTCTTAGCGCTTGCAAGCTCCGCTTCCCCACCGTCATCAGAGATCCCGATCAGCCACAAAAGGAAGAATTGGGAAGGCATCACTACAGATATTCTCACCAGCGACAAGGAGAGGACTACGGAGGAGGATCCCAATGTTGGCGGTGACAGTACTGTCAATTCTTTTTTCCAGAAGATCTTTGCAGACGCAGACGAAGACACGAAACGTGCGATGATGAAGAGTTTTCAGGAGAGTGGCGGAACAACACTCAGCACAAACTGGGAAGAGGTTAAGAAAGCGAAAGTCGACGTAAAACCTCCAGAGGGGAGTGAATGGAAAAGATGGGGTTGATTGTCGTATCCTTAGATAACTGTTCCCTTCCATAAAAAGATGCCTTGCTCTGTGCCATGTCGCCGCTTACTCTCATTGTCGCTGCAACAAAACAAAATGGTATTGGACGGGGGGGCACAATGCCTTGGCACATCCCCAGAGACCTGGCATACTTTAGCAGGGTCACGACGAAAGCACCCGCCGCGCAAGTGAACGCAATAGTCATGGGCAGGAAAACTTGGGAGAGTATTCCGCCAAAGCTCAGACCGCTGAAGAAACGGATCAATGTTGTGCTCAGCCGCAACAGTGACTATGACTTGTGCGCCGATCCCAGATACACTGATCCGTTGGCTAACCCCGCACCAGGTTTCCTAAAGACACAGCGGTACCCCCACTAACCGATTCAACACATCTGTGTTCCGACCTGATAACTGCAATGGAGACGCTCGGGTCCCAAAACAACGTTCATCGTCTGTTTGTCATTGGAGGATCCTCACTGTATCAAGAAGCACTAGCACTGAGATACCCGCGGCCATCACTGCAAGCAGATCGCATCCTCATTACCCGTATTTATAACCCGGAGTTTGATTGTGATGTGTTCTTCCCCGATGTTCTGGATAGTGCAGAATGGAGAAAGGCATCCCACGAAGAACATAGTGCATGGGTGGGCTTTGAGGTTCCAGCAGGGATTCAAACAGAAGATGGTATCGAATTCGAATTTCAGATGTGGGTCAGGTCGTCGTATTTTGGTACTAGTGGGGATCCTTAGCAAGCTGTATCTAACTGTTGTCGTATACAAAGAAACACAGCCCACAACCAACTTGCCAAGGTTTACATGCTACCGTCGGGAAGCTACCCTTGCCGCTTCAAGCGAGTCAGCGATACAGACATTGTAGTGGCGGGAAACGCGTACTTGTTTGTGTTTGGGATCCTTTGAACAGATAACATACACCCTCCCCTTGCGTATAACGATACTGCAACCGTCGCACATAACCTTGACTGATGACCTGACCTTCATCCCCCTCGTCAACGCTCGAGCTGGTGGTGCAGTAGGGGCGACATGACATCCAACTGCAACGCGATGGGGGTGAGCGATGGCTGCAGCGCGAAAGCGCATGAGAAGTGGCCGACTCGAGGTGAGCAAAGCCCGCAACATGGTTTATGGTGAAGAAGGAAAACCTATCCTTTGTCACGTGCACATTCAAAAACGGATCAATCTCTGCTCCTCTACTTGCCACACTTTGCTGTCAGATGGAACGCGTGCACGAGAGCACTCCCATCCCCACATCTAGGACAGCTGCATTTGTATTGTTTGTTGCCGTCCTTCTCGCTTTCGTCGTGGAGACACAGACAACGCAGGTCAGTGGTGCATTCATGGTAATCGCAATAACTTGATCTTTTTGCAGTATCTACAAACTACATTGGGATACGAGCAGCCATACTTCATATTGTAAGTCAGAACACGCTGCTTACAGAGTATCGACTGAAATGGGACTTCAGTTATATTGTTCATTCATGCTTCTTGTTATCTTTCCCGATCCATTTGGTCTACGTGTTACTCAAGACGAAGCATGGCCTTCGACCATTATTGACAAGCCTTAACTTTGCCCTCACAACACAAGTGACTGCCTGGAACTCCAGCCGTTCCTCCTCGATCAGAACTCCTTCCATGGCGAAATTGGTCGTTCCCATTATCTGTATCACGACATTTTACAGTCTTCCTGCTCTGCTGTGGTTTATTGCAGTTCCCCTCGCTTCGTATGATATCTTTCTTCTCACCTTCCATTCATTGACGGTTCTTCAGGGTCACCGACATAACAGCAATTTGGAATGCAAATGCATTTTTTGCTTATATCTTCAGTGTCAAATTGCTTGGAGTAAAATGGGGGACCCTCCGTTTGTTTGCGGTAATCATCGCTACTTTAGGCGTTCTTACTGTGGTCTACGGCGGGACAACCGCTTTATCACCACGCTTGCAGTTAGTTGAAGCGAATTTGTCAAGTGCCCCTGCGCCTTTCGTTGGGGACATGCTGACTCTGGTCGCATCTGTCCTCTACGGCCTCTATCAAGTCCTCTACAAGAGATACATTGCATTACCGTTCGACCCAGAGTCGACTACCGAGTCTGGTCATTATCAGCCACTTCCTGAACGTACAAACACTACTTTAGATGAGGAGACCGCCGCTATCCTTCGTGCGGACGATATCGTATACCCACCACCATTTGGACTACATCCCAACCTGATCACAGCGACTATCGGCCTTTGTACCCTGCTCCTGTTTTGGATCCCAATACCTCTCCTGCACTATTACCAGATTGAGACATTTCGACTACCGCCAAACGGAAGCACACTATTGGCGATCGCAGGCATAGCAGCGTCAGGCGTGGTCTTCAACGCCGGCTTAATGGTATGGCATAGTCTATGTCTGTACCTGGAGATTTCAAATAGATCATTTGCAGATACTGTTGGGAATTTGGGGTCCCATTGTGACCTCAGTTGGGAATCTGCTTACCATAGTCCTGACACTCATCTCTGATCTGATTTTTGGTACCGTCGCGTTGACGTTCGGGGGGCTGTTGGGGGCTGCCATGATCATTTGTGCGTTCGGGATTCTGGTTTACGATATGTTTTAGGTCGAACGCGCGGTAAATGAACGTCTGCGTCGATGACCACCAAGTAACTTATGTACATCTCTCGATTGCTACTTCCAAGCAATGCCCAACGACAGCAATATCATTATATCACAGACCGGAAGAAAAAAATATGCGATGAGTTAATTAACAACCCCAGAAGTAAAACTGACAGAAGGGTGAATTCAGTGTACCGGAAAGGGATCTGGAATAGAGGCGAGGGAAGAATGGTACTCTGAATTGTACGGATACGTGAAAGTAACGAGAAAATGAGCGTAGATGAGATTGCGGGTAGGTTACAAACTTGCGGCTTCAACGAAACGAACGTGCCGAAACTAGGGACGGAGTGGGCAGGGGAATATCAGTTATGAGAGCAGGTAGGGTAACGAACATGGAGACTGGAAACAGGCACAAGGAGCGGGAAAGGATGAAGGGGAAGGGGAGGAAGGTCATGGGTACCCAAATTGTCTCGTTCTAGTCGTGCACATAGAAGAGAGTCAGCCTAAATAAAATACGGATCCGTCACCAACGGAAAGGGCGTCATCGTCTGAGCCCCAGAGGCCCAACAACCTCGGGGCGAAACACGGTTCAAAGCATTATCACGGGGTCGTCGCCATTAGACTGCCAGAATATTCAAATTGACAGTCCATTTCGTGATTAATCATCCCTTACCTCTTGCGTTTGGCCTTGGTCATCTCTTTCCGTAGTGCAGGGCCGTCTAGTGGCTTTAGCAGCTCGAACGCACAAAGCAAATCTTCGGACACGCTGGAGAAAGGAGCGTCAGAACGGGAGTCTGGCTGAAAGAAAACGAGGCACACCTCATGCAAGCCCCATAATTGTCGAACTCTGACGCCAATAAATGAGCAAGGTTATCCTAACAGAAAAGAACACCAACAAACCTCCACAGTAGTTCGGCGCACTAAACACTGTGACCAATGTTCGATCGTTCCAGAACTCATAACCGTCCTCTACCACCATGTGCGCCCGACAGATCAAATCCATGTCGTATCGCACCAGGAAGTCGTTAATCACGGCCTTCCCAAAACAGTAGCTAACACCGCGTTCATTGTCCTCCCAATCTAGTGCGGTATCCGATGGATCCGACCACAATAAGTCGTTGAGAAGACCGTAGTCAGGAACATCCGTGGGCCGCTGTATACGCTTGATATCATCCATCGAATGGAGCGAAGGAGAAAGGCCGCCGTGAACGCAGAATATTTTTGAAGCGACAACAGCTGCGATCGGTAAACAGTTGAAAACATCTATGAATGTTTTCCACGTTTTGATGTTACATCTTCGCTTGCACTCGTCATAAAAGCCATACACTGTGTCAGAGTGAGCGCTGTGAATGGATTCAAAGTTTATACTAAGACAAACCTCGTGTCACGTTCGCGCATTCGTGATTACCCCGCAGAAGAAAGAAATTCTCTGGATACTTGATCTTGTAGCACAGCAAGAGGAGGATGGTTTCCAGACTCTGCTTGCCTCGGTCCACATAATCGCCCAAGAAAAGATAGTTTGCAGAAGGAGGGAACCCACACATTTCAAACAACCGGATAAGGTCAGAATATTGCCCGTGGACGTCACCGACAATCTTGACGGGCGGTGATAGTTCGATAAGGGTGGGTTGGCTAAGGAAAACCTCCCTTGCTGCCTGACATATGGCGGCAATCTCCGCATTTTTCAGACAGAGTGACTTGCTGACTTTTCCGGTATAACCAACATCGAGGAGACGTTGTATCATATCGTCAATGTCGAATTGCTTGAGCTTCTCTTTTCCGCCATTTCCGGCGTCGCTCAAGGGGAAGCTACTTGCTGCTGAGCCGGGTGTGAATGAAGGGGGCATTGTCGATGTAGAAAGGATAGTTTGGGTAATTGGAATGTCAAGAGGAGCGGGAGACGGTTTTGTAGACGGGGCCGAAGTAGACGGTGCTGGCGCGGGGGAAAGCAAGGAGGAAGAAGAGTGGTTGTTGGGGGGAGGCACAAGGGTCGAAAGTGCAGTAACAGGCGAGCCTGGGGGTTGTGAACCACTTCCACCTATCGGAGTGGTACTACGGTCTGGGTAGTCTACAGATGCAGCAGCACTGCGAACTGCATCGTATTCGTGGGCGGCACTTTGTGCGGGGGATGGGTGGAGAGTTGCACGGGGGAGGGTGCCGTGCTGGATAGAGTCGCCAAAGTCTTCAAACGGGCCATCTTGAGGTGGATCCTGGTCTTTCTCCCTGGCGGACTTTTTGGACTTTTTGGACTGTTGTTGGCCCATTGGCGGGGCCTGGGAGGTGGATGTAGATGAGGTTGGCGGTGTCTGGGAAGACTGTGGCCGCGACCTGGACAACTTGGAGGCTAGAACGGAGAGTAGGGTCGGCGCCAGGTTGGGGAAGACGGGGCTGTCGATCACCCAGACGGTGCAAGTCGGGTGGAGTAACCTTGTCTACCCTTGTTTGTTCGCTTGTTTACAACACAGGAAGCGGCAGTCTCATTGCATTCCAACATGCGTATAAAAAAGTAACACTAAAAACCGATCCCAACTCAGAACTTGCCAAACGCCTTGGTCGCAGCCTTGCTCTTCGCCACCCGGAGCACGTTGAAGCGCACAGTTTTTGACAGCGGTCGACATTGACCTGGTTCTCTTCAGCCAACGCCATCGCTCTTCCAGTCGCCACTCACCAACAGTGACAATATCACCAACCTCCACACGGAATGCGGGAGACACATGCGCAGCCAGGTTCTTATGTCTCTTCTCATAACGGTCTGCGGGTCACGTGTCAGACTCCCACCAACTCTGATCACGTTCTCGACGCACTGTACTTTGGGATGTAGTGTAGATAATCCCGGCGGATGACGATTGTACGTGTCATTTTAGTCGAGACGACCTTGCCCGTCAAGATTCGCCCTCGGATCGAGATGTCGCCGGTAAAAGGACATTTCTTGTCTGCGTACGCCGCGTCTAGTTGTGCGTGGAGGGATCAGAACAAACATACCGATGTAGGTGCCATGGATTGCATCTGATGGGGTTTTGAATCCTAGGCCGACGTCCTTGTACCATCGCTTGTCCTTTGTCGAGACCTTCTTGCCGCCTTCACGAGACGGATGAGCACCTCTAAGTAAATCAACGTCTGTCCGTACCGCGGATTTTGGCGTTTTGGAAAAGGTGTTGCTTCTGGAAGGCTTTCTCGATCTGCAGAGGGTTACCAACGACTTGGATCCAGAACAATTTCTGCACACACCTGTTCGGCCATTGTGAAGCTTGTTCTCCAGTACGGTCTTGCGGGTTGCCCAAGCCACAAGACATAAACTATACAGATCCCGGCATTTGCCGTGACCTACCTGATTACTTGGAATTCGCTACCAAAATTTAGAGGATAAATTACTTAGACTAGTTCCATTAATATTGACGACGGGAATATCTGTTCGGATGCTGTAAGCAATGCTAGTCGCGTCGCGCTTTCGTGTTAGCGCATTCATGAACAGACAACAAACACTCCGTACGTCTCTCCTTGTCCATGACTACAACCATCTGTAATGACTGTATCCAACAGGAAAGTTCTTTGAGATGCCGAAAAACGTCAAGCCTACTCCACCCCAGCAATCTAGTCTAGCTGAAATGTGGGGCGCCGGCAGGAAGAAACGCAAGGTGGACCAATCGGTACCCACTGTCTTGGCCTCGGAAGGCGCTGAGGAGAAGAAAGTAGAAAGTGGGGAGGGGTGTGACAAAACAACACCCAGCTCACCTGGTACGTGCATGCAATCCATTCTCACCTCTCCAACTCGACGTGCACAAATATCAAGTCAGGGAATCACTGTCACCAAAACGTACAGCTTTCTATACTGTTCTGAGAGTTATGCAACGCTAAGGCGAATACTAACAGGTCACGTCAAGAGGAGACGTGTCGCCGATTTGGATGAAGAGCTTGCTTCAGAGCCATTCAGGGAGGGCAAGCCGCTCTCTTCACCACAACTCGCGTCACGAACAACAGTCGCCGCAGATGCTGGGAGCCACGCACGTCCCCCGAGTGCATCCATCGTCAAAGGAAAAACTAAAGCCAAAGCGCAATCTGCTGCGCCGCAAGACGACGACGAGCTTTCCTCCAGTGCAGCGGAGGGCGAGGAGGAGCAGGATGAGGAGGACGTGTTACAGTCTGAAGAAGAAGCAACCCAGAAGTAAGCTTCTGTATTATTTCCTACCAGATTGACATATCATGCTTTACAAGCGCGGAGGAAGCACTCTCGCGGACAAGCGAGGTTGACATTGATGGTGGTTGGAAAGTAGGAGCACCGTACGTTGCTTTCGCCTGCCAAATGGGAGAGCATTACTCTAACGAACTCCTAGAGTACCGTATGCAGCCCTCACCAAGACATTCACGTTGATCGAGGCGACCACCAAGCGACTGGAAAAAACGGCATTACTCACAAGCTTCTTTCTACTTGTTATGCGACGTAGCGCCAAGGGAGATACCCTCTCCCTCCTCCAAACCGTCTACCTATGTATAAACAAGGTACGACCTGACCCAAGAATGATGTCCTGGTGTTTATTTTACTCCTCGTGAAGCTGAGTCCGGATTACGTTGGTGTGGAGTTGGGAATAGGAGAGAGCCTCCTTATCAAAGCAATTAGTGAGTCTACTGGTCGGAGCTTGGCAGTAGTCAAGGCAGACCTCAAGAAGGAGGGTGACCTTGGCTTGGTCGCATCGGCAAGTATACACTCTCTCACCTAACGCATTATTGACGCACTCCGTAGAACTCCAAAGCCAGCCAAAAGACGTTATTCAAACCCAAGTCTTTGACAGTCCCTCTTGTCTTCACCAGTTTGAAAGAAATTGCCCTCTCCTCCGGTCATTCAGTGAGCTACGACTCCAAAGCGTGTGGAAAGTCTCTTACCCGTTATCCCGTGACTAGTCGCAAACGAAGAAAGTATCCATCATCACCAAGCTGCTGGCAGCATGTCAAGACAGTGAAGCAAAGTATATCATCCGCAGTCTGGAAGGCAAGCTCCGGATAGGAAATGCCGAGCGAACCGTGCTCGTTGCATTGGCTCACGCAGCTGTCCTCGCAGAGAATGAGGAATGTGCGAAATTCTTCAATGACCTTTGTTTCAGCGCGTTCACCATTCACTACAGCCGGGAAAAAGTGGAACAAAGACAAGCTCACGAGTCGTCTAGAAGAGGCAGCAAATATTATGAAATCTGTTTTCAGGTTCATTTTTTCTTGTCACTGTATCTCGTGCTTACCGTCTGCTAGTGAACTTCCTAGTTATGATCTTGTCGTCCCTGCTCTCCTTACTCATGGCGTCAGCAATCTTCGTTCTACATGCAAACTCACACCTGGTGTTCCTCTCAAGCCTATGCTTGCCAAGCCCACCAAGGCTATTGGCGAAGTCCTTGACCGATTCGAGAACAAGCGATTCACATGTGAATACAAGTACGACGGCGAACGTGCACAGGTTCACAAGCTTGATGATGGTGTTGTTGGGATATTCAGCAGGAACTCTGAGGATATGAGCAAAAAGTATCCCGATCTCATGGAGCAGCTACCACATGTAGGTGTCTTTCTTTTCGGGATAATAATATGTCCGCGTTCCCTGACACCAGCCTAGTGCGTTAAACCCGAGACAAAGTCGTTCGTTTTTGATGCGGAAGCTGTCGCCATCGACAAAACGACAGGGAAACTTATGCCATTCCAAGAACTCAGTAAGCGCAAACGGAAAGATGTGAAAGTCGAAGACATTCAAGTTCGAGTCTGCCTCTTTGCTTTTGATCTTCTTTATTTGAATGGAGAGGTATGCTCAGATGGTTGTCGTTCGATTCAACGATAAGCTAATAATGGCGTTGCAGTCATTGTTGCAAAAGACGCTAATCGAGCGCAGAGAACTATTGCGACAACATTTCCAAGTTGTTCCAGGAGAATTCGGCTTCGCTAAGTCGTCGGATGGCGAGACGACTGAGGAGATTCAAGCGTTCCTTGAAGAGAGTGTCAAGGATGGCTGCGAAGGACTCATGGTGAAGATGCTTGAGAGCGACGAAAGTCATTATGAGCCAAGTCGACGCAGCGTGAACTGGTTAAAGGCAGAGTAATTCATTCAATCTTATAAGGCGTAGACTGATTGTCATCTCTTGACTAGCTCAAGAAAGATTACCTCGCTGGCGTCGGCGATTCGCTTGATTTAATTGTGGTCGGTGGATACTACGGAAAAGGCAAACGCACGAATGTTTACGGTGCATTTCTGCTTGCATGCTTCGATGCGGATTCCGAAGAATATCAGACTATCTGCAAAATCGGGACTGGGTTCAGCGAAGAGATGTTGCAAACCCACTGGGATACCCTTCGAGCACTGGAGATGGAAAAGCCTCGGGGAGACTTCAAGGTTGGCGGTGCCAAACCTGACGTATGGTTTGAGCCCAAGGTTGTCTGGGAAGTCCTTGCGGCTGATCTGAGTCTGAGTCCGATATACACCGCTGCACAAGGATTGGTGCGTGTTCGTCATTAACGATCGCTAGACTGATGAGAACAATGATGATTATCTAGGTGGAAGAGCGTGGCATTTCATTACGGTTTCCTCGGTTTATTAGGGTGAGAGAAGACAAGTCGGCCGACGATGCTACTGGCCCAGAACAGGTGACAACCTTTATGTTTTGCACGATGCTTACGCTGAGCCACGGATTAGATTGCAGAGATGTATGAACGTCAGGCACTTGCTCATCGGAAAGGCAAACACGAGAAAGGAGGGGACGGAGATGATGGATTTTGGTGATATCATACATTAAGAGCATGCAAAAGTTGTACTACTCAGCAATGCCTGAACATGATTCTTGGATTGATTAGGCAGCGAATAAGAGGGGTAAAACATACCACGCGACTGAGTGCGCCTGAAAGCTACTTTGCATCGGGCTTGGCGTTTTCTTGAAGGGCTTGAATGACTGGACTTTTTGACTCAATTCCATGCAGGCCGTATTTCTTTTCGCGACCGCCGTAGTACCAATAATTGACAAAGCGTGCTCCCTGGGCAGACTGGGCTATGATATTGGTTGTATGGCATGCAAACAGCAGGTAGTTCCGGGGTTGCACCCGCCATGCTGGGGTAGGAATCAGCAACAGTTGGGAGAGGATATGACAGAATGCTGACCAAACCGCGTGAAGACCACCCTTGCAAAAGGAGGTCAGTCTGGACGTCGCGGTACAAGGAGAGGAAGAACGGACGAGTAGAAAGCGAGAGTGGCAGTCATAGTGCCGGATATAACCTCTTCATCTTTGTTCAGATCAGCGATGGCAGCCAAGGGGAGGCCGAAGTTGGCAACCTGGAAGAAGGGTAGTGCAGCACGATCAGCGCAAGGAGTGGGAAGGACTGACTGGTCCCCAGAAGTGGGTGCCTGTGAAGAGAAGTCAGAAAGCACAAAGGTAAACGATGAGTAGACCGACTGAAGAAGTATTCGCGGGCTGCCGGAGACCTGACCCAGGTGAAGAAGGTGGAAGCCATGACGGGAATGAGAAAGTGCGTTGACTCGGATGAGAAGGCTAGAAAACGGACATGCCACCATCACGTGACATGTCGGGGAGGCGTGCGGTCCGCCGCGAGGAACGCGATCCTCGACGATCAGGATTCAGGGTAGTCGTCGACGTCGGCGTCGAAGTCGAACTACGCGACGAGCAAGGGAACACGGAGAGGCGAAGGAATGTCACGGGGCGTATCACCAAGAATGGCAGGACACGTTGTATCGGGACACCATCAGGCATGCGCTTGCAGGCAGCTCTTTACCGCTGGCCACTTCTCTCTCACTGACCACAATGCACAACGCGTTTGCACCGAATCCCAACCCCGCCTATCCTTTCTACGGTCAGCCCTACCATGCCTACATTCCCCCGGGTTACGCACAGCAGCCCCCTCGTTCCGCCTTCACCAGTCCCCCACAGAGCACCACAACCGACCCTTGGTTGCGGGAAAAGGTCCCGTTTCCTCAGCCAACCCCCCCACGCCAGTCTCCCCCCTCGAGGGATGGTCCGTTCATACCCTCGAATCCAGACCCCCTCGACGCTGGCCACACTCCAAAAGCCCGTCTCAAGCGCGCATCCACCACCAGGCCCAAGCCTGTCTCCGAAAAGCCACCCCTCAAACCCGCATTGAAGAAGAATGCAATCAAGCGCTCTGACTCCCTTTCCGCTGTCCCCCTCGAGAGAACACGCACCACCTCAAGTGCTCGCCAGCGATTAGCGCCAACGACTCGTGGCACGCGCACAACTTCCAATCCCTCCTTTCTCCCCGGTAAATCTTTTATACCCATATGATGCTCACCTGCTTCTCTGACTGCCTCGCCCCCTCCATGCCGTCATCTCTCCAGATCACATGTTTGTCTCCTTTCACGGCACAAATGAACTTCGTCTGGGGAATGTTGCATATCAGGACACACTTGACGAAATCAAGGAGCATATCATGCCAATGTGGCCCCATGGAGTATCGAGCCAAATGATGTCGCCCCTCTCGTGGCGTGTCACATTCTCCAGAAATCCGTGGAGTGCGTCAGGGTCCGAGGCTATCATGTGAGCAGGCTTTTATGCGAGCGCCACTGAGGCTTATCCGCTTCTAGCGTCAAGCGAATGATCTCAGAGCTGTTCGCTTGTCTCTCCCGTCGCGTTCGTGTTCTCTCCCTTGTAGCGGACAGTAGTCACCCTAAACACAGACTTACAACCAGGGATATCAATACCTAACTTCACTACACGCAGGCTATGCGGTAAGGTTATTACGGCATCCCGACCCCCTCGACTGATCCTCTGGCTCAGTACCCACAACTTATATTTCGAGACATGGCAGAGGACGCAGACTCTGACTTCTTCGTGGCCTACATGTCTCGATCAGGGCATAAAATGACCCTTGTCCGCCCCCCGCGCCGTGTTGGCGAACAGCTTGGCCCCCGTCTGCGTACCGCTTGGCCATTTAAAATAGCTGCCCAAAGCGCGACTGAAGGGGAGATCTACAGCGTCGAACTGAAGCGTAATACATTTGGAGGTCGCGTGCATCCTATCAATTGTCCTTGATGATCTCTCATCCCCCCATTAAATAGCACCGGAGCTGGACAAAGACGTCTTTGCTTCTCACGCACTACAGGAAATAAGCTTACTTGGTTATAAACTCGATGCAACGGTTTCACTTCCCGGGGCAGGGTTTTTGGGATTCGGTGGGAAGAAAGAAGTATGGGTTTTCCGTGGTGCTCGAACCCGCCACAGACCAGATTCGCGTAGTGCTACATCCGGACGTGCTTGAGATATCGATATCTTCCAGATTCTCACAGTTGCAGCTACCTACGGGCAACGGCAAGCAAATCTGCGTTGTACATGTGTATGAAAGCTCGGAATGCTATAGGCTTTGCGGCTATAATATATGAGTGTGTATGATTGATTACACACGTTACAGGGTTCTTGGCCTTTGTCAATCTGCTAAACCAGTGATCTCCTCCGCTCCAAACACAGCTCTCATGTTAAAAACACCACCAGTGAATGAACTCATCGCTGAGCCGTAGAAATAAGATGCTCGCGCGAGTGTCGCCTGCTCTACAAGACCTATGATATCTGAGAACAAGATGCCCCACCCGAACTCATGTCGATCCTCGAACGTTACAAGATCATGGAACACGAGTGCTCCGTTCTTTGAAAAATAATCCAGTTTCTCTGAATCACTTTCGTCTGTTGCAATGAAGAACCTAAACGGGCGTGTCGTTATTGAGGAACAGTGATTGGACGCAGTTATGACTTACTTGTCGCCCGGTTCGGGTGGTTCGCGTTGAGGGATCGAAGCGTCGGAGACAACGCCTGGGATGGAGTACGCAGTATGGCGGTGTCGCGACTGAAGTAACTTTCGGCCTTCATCAAGGTGCTGCTTGACTCGTTCGAGGTGACCTTCGTGTGAGTTGCCCCAGGCCCAACCCGCTGTTACGACTGCAGAATGATCATGATGGGCCAATGGAATATTCTGGATCAAATAATACACCTACAGTCTCCTCGACGGATATGAGAGGCCATCCATTGCCGCCCATGGTTAATTGCGGAAATGCGGAGGTCTAATTTCCTCGCGAGCCCATACACCTTGTCAAGAGGGACAACATGATGCACCACCAGGCTCTGGAACAATTCTTGCATCGACTGGGTAGTAAAGCGCATTTGACCCTGGACAAGATTGTGGAAATTCAGTCCCACTTGCAGAACAGGCGAAGCTAGAATACCAACAGGCTTGCGGTATAGATGCGTCTCACCTGCAAGTACAATAACATCGGCATCCACATGACAATAATCCTCGATAAAGCCACGTAAACTGGTCCTCTGCGCCACCTGTCGTATGGGCAAAACCACATGTTTGACGAAATCCATCCCCGCGCTGTGACAAGTCAGAAACCAACCTTCAAATAAAAGTACTTAAACACTTACGCGCCTTGGAAGGTATACAGGACCTCCCAGCCATTCCGATTCAATATTTCTTCTATAAACTCGTCACTCTCCAAATCCAGAGAAGATGCGCCAATGGCCTCTGGAATCTGAATGGCCAAGTCTCTAACAGCGCTTCGTGCTTCATCCCACTCGACCACATTCTTGTCGAGGAGTAAGCTTTTGAGTAACAGCTGAGCTGTGACATTGTCACGACTCTCCCAGTGGCTTGCCCGGACAGTGCTCATATTTCCAGCTATCCATCCACCGCGATCTTTTGCGGCATCAGGTACCATGTCGACACGTGTGACTCCTTCTGGGTCGTACCAAGCATTCTCGATCACAAAAAGAGTCGGTTTTCCAACCGTACGGTCACCACGTGAATTGGATGGATCTAGAGATTGGTGGTAACCAGTGCGGTCCCAGTATCCACTCGCCGTCTCAAGTGTCGAGGGAAGACCGGCGTATTGGAGATATTCCGTAGTCGTGATGACTGGTTGAAATCGTCTCAGCTGTGTGATATTGATCATCATCGAGATAGGTATTTTCCAGCCCATTTGTTGCTCAATTGGAAGGCCGCGCCAGTCGTTCCAGCCAACCGCGTCCCCTTTGTTCATCATCGGAGCTTCGTCTGCGCAAACAGAACTGGTGGGGAATAAGACATCATTGGAAGATTATCGAATAACTTACATTTCATATGCGCATGAGCGAGCGTAAACGAACGAAGGGAGGATCAATGTCCGATTCAAGAGCCTGGCTTGGAATGCAGAAGCTTCTATGATATAGCGAACCTAGGAACGTCATAAGAACAAGAGAAATGAATCAAACAGGAAACGTGCGTTATTCCAGCCTAACCCAAGGCTATAGTCCCGTGTATAGAAGCCTCTGGTCTGCGAAACCATTGCTTTGAACTCGTCCATGGACAGCTGCTCTTTGGAAAAAATTACGGCTGGTACATTGGTTGGAGCATCTGTTGCGGTAGAGGTGGTTGGGGTCATTTCGGGTGAGACGATGTCCGGCCATCTAGACGCAATGGCAACTCGGGGATCGAAAGTTCGAGCCGTTCCAACGACGATCACCATGATAAAAATCGCTAGGATAACAATGATATTGCCCTTTCTTATAAGGGTAAATTTGATAGACCGAGCAGTGGGATTTGGTGAAGGCGTTGTCGGCCACATGGTGTACCCGGTGACGTAAAGCGTGCTTAAAGGAGAGAGATTGAGGACGGCGCGAGAACCCGGAATCACTGGTTTGCGTAGGAGTGGTGCGTCGTTGTCGTGGTTATAGTCCAGAAATCAAAGTTGAACAAAACCGGCATCCCCTGGGGTTTTGGAATTCTCGCCTATGTTCAAGAATTCAATCGAAACTTCCATTCAGATCAAGGAGAATGCAAACTACTGAGCCTGGAATCTTTGCTAAAGATGACATGACAAAGATTGAACATCAACATCATGTTGCTGCAAATGGGACGTCTGACGAGTATGGGACCGATGCTTTGCAGGTGCATATCTGTGGTTAAATGTAGGCAGGTAGTGTGAGAGTCGCATGAAAAGTAGATCTTTCCTCTATGTCATCTTGATAACTCGCGAGCCATCAGCAACACCAACAAGCTTCTTTGCGTGTACGAGTCCGTCTACCCCTTTTCGGTTCAGTAGTTCGTCCCACCAACCAAACAGGAAGTCGCGGGCGATAAGCTTGAACCAGGGCGTGAAAGAGTTCGCTGCATCAAAATAGTCGGCAATCAGCCCTCTCGGCAAGCGAAACGACCAACGCACAGGTATTGTCGAACATGTTTTGCAGTTCCATCTTGTCCACCCATTTGTAATCACGGATCTCATTCATGTTCGGAGTCACGGTAACATCTGCTGTCATGAATAGGATGTAGTCGACTGTGCGAAGATGCCGTCAGAAAGTTTTAGCCATGCGCAGACATTACTCACCTTCGTGTTCGCCCCACAATCCATTAGATGGGGCAAGGTAGTGTATTCTAGTAAGGTATTGGAACTGGTCCACTGGGGTCTGACCACGAGGGATCCCGAGTTCATGCTCCAATTTCCTCGATGCTGCGATGCGGACACCAAGCTGGTCTTGTTCTATCTTTTCCGCCTCAAAATCATCGAGGGGGTGGGAACAGCAGGTGTTCGTCCACATGTTAGGGAACGTGATCTTCTCGCTCGCGCGCTGCTGAAGGAGGAGTTTCCCATCTGACGGGCGGAAGATGAACGCGGAGAAGGCACGGTGAAGCAAGCCTTTGCTGATGTTTTCCATCAAGTGACCTTGAGTGAGATTGTCATAATACAACAAGCAGCGAAATACACAGTATGGCGTACATGTCTTCTTGTCGGCGGCACCGATGGCGTTATCTTGTTCGTCAACGAGGATGCATCGCTCCTCCATCATGCGTGATTGTTGAGGGTCATAGTTTGTCAGATCGACATTAGAGAGTGCAGCCCGCGCAGCGAGGACAGCAGGGGAAGGCATTGGTGTGGTTTCGGACAAAAATCGGTACTGCCAAGACTTTATAATGCTGGCAGGAACGTTCACAGATCTGCTGATTGCTTTAAATTGACAGCGGAGAGCAGTGTGAAAATTCCACATGAGGGTAAGATACAAGGTTTGAAACCGGTATCGGCTCAGTTACTCCCGTCGAACAAGATTTCGTTCAACATCGTTCGGATAAGTTTCGGACCAACATAACAATGAAGCACCCTGCGACGTCGATTCTGTCTATCAATCGAAACCGTTTACATCTTCTATATGATGCTGATGTCAATCCGCCCATACGGTTCTTCTTGATTCACCTGCAGGAGGTTCTTGGTCGCAAGTACTACAAGAACCGCAGATTCAGTAAACCAGCGAGTACCACGGAGCAGATTATAAAACGTGCACCCACCGAGACAATGGTATAGCGCAGCAGCAGCGACACGTGCAGTGCTGGTTGGCTTTGGGACGACATCGTCGAATTCAAGATACTGGGCACTTGGAAGTGACCTATACTGCATTTTTGCGTACCTAAGACACAAATCAGGACCACGCATCTCGTAGCCATACTGCGCTGGGAACGTACTCCAGAAAGTTGTAAGAGTTCTTTTCGAGGGCCACACGATTTGCCTCAGACTGCCGCGATTTCATCGGGGCGTAGTCATCTTCAGGAACTGTAGGCAAATCTCGGTAAGCACGTGCGAGAATATGCAACTCATGGTGCACCGTCAAATACAAAATCATCGTCGCTCCGGATTGTGGGTAAAATCACCGCCGGTGACCCTACACTAGCCTGAGGATTCGGGAGGCTCGGCACAGAGCTACCCCTTCGGCTTGCGGAGCTTCCTCGCAGCCTAGCATCCGCATGCTCGACGCTCATCCCATCATTGGTGGGCATCTGTATTCCGCCTTCGAAGGCAGAGGGGGATGAACTACTGCCCGCCATATCCCACGGAAATAGAGCGCTTCGTTGAGAATGGAAGGTCTCTGACACTACGTCAACGCCTAAATCATCCCCGAAAGCGGGCAGTGGATGGGAGGTACGACGGGCTTGTCCAGGTTCCTGGCAAGAGGTCAAAGCACATCATAAAAAGTAAAATGTTAAAGCAACCTCTGAAGAGCGTGGATTTTTTGCATTAGGAGTGTAGTCTTCGACATCCCCCCAATTCACTGTGGCGACATAAAATCAGAAGGCGAATGAGGGTTTTGAATATGTCAGACCGTCTACGTTGTAGTTAAAGTCAATCATATCACCGCCGTCCATAGGTGCGGCAGCTTCTTCATCAGCATGCCAATTCTCAGCAGCCAACACGGGAATATCTTCTACATTTCCTGTGTATGGTTTGGATGGGGGAATGTATACTTTCCGACGCTTATGGCAGGGAGTGCCATCTATTAAGTAGTTAGACGTATACTCACCATCGATTTGTGACACATCCTACCCGGCCTCGGATGCTGTGGCTCCACAAGGAGACCGGATCGAGCGTCGACATGCGCTTTGAAGTGGTCAACCCAGAAGTCAACAAGTTCTTTAGCGTGTACTAGTGGAGCTCAGCTTCATTCTTGGTCCCACCCTGGATGGCTCACCGCTACCAGGAGCGTTCCATAGCAAGCCATGAATCAGGTCATCTTGCCTTTTTTCGAATCTCTTGAACTCTAGTTCGCATCGAATAGTGTTTTGCTTGTCCAAATAATACATGCGGGTAGCCTACGGACGCATGAGATTTTTAGAGCAAGTAAATCGGGTTGCTGGCGCTCACCTTGAGTTCCTCGTCCGTAAGCTCTGTCCTGACATCCAGCATGAGTCTTGTACGTTTGGCCTTCCTTAACGTGGTCTTGTTATCCCGTTGTACTAGCCCATTATACGCGTGTTGAATAACGAGCTCGACGGGTGGAGAACGTGAGGTATGTGCATGTACCACTGCATGAAGATCAACCGACTTTGTCGTACCGGCGAGGGAAGAGGAAGGAGGATATTCAACTGCGATCTCAGGTGAGCTGTCATGGAACGGCATGCAAGCGATACGATACTCTCACCTGACTCAATATGCGAGTCTTGGATCAAATTGGTTAGAGGATTATGTACAAGCTGGGTGAGCCCATCAAGTACTCCTGTTCCATCGTCAAAATCCCCAGTGTCGAAGTTCAAACCGAATGGTTCATGAACCTGCGCAAGACTCCTTCCCGTCGTCAGCCCGAGCCAAAAGTCACGAAGAAGGAGTTACTCTGCTGGGTTCTCGTCAACTGAACTCACCCCCCATCCTTCTCCCAGCTCTCTAACGAGATCGTCCCCGACCCCCTCCCCGATATCCAGCCCGTCAAACGTATCGTCAAACCCAAAACCTGCGGTCTGAGAAGACGAAAACTTTGTCGTTCCGCTTCCTCCAAAAGATGCATCAAATGAGTTCGCGAGTAGAAAATCGTGATTCTCGGAAAGAGTACATGCGGTTGCACGGAGAAATTCAGAATTTAGAGGTAGAGTAGATGACGTTGCAGGTTTCGCTTTCGCTTTCATCGTTGTGAGGCGATAATCGTTATCCGAATCATCTTCTACACCCCCGTTGGCTGTTATTATGAATGTCAAGGACAATCAATGGGTTTGACGTTCCATACGCACTTCCGAGGTTCATGTATTCATCCCAGTTCTGAAGGAGTGGCTGGAAGTTCGGCGTACGGAATCCGGGAAATGACCTACTGTGACCATGGCATCGAATTCTACGGCGAATGCAGCCCTTGGATCGGCTCGCAGAGTCACCGCAGACGATCTAAATGCTGACATGGCAAACTAGTTTATGCGTGAAGAGCCAAAACTAACTTTACGCTGGGCTGCGCCATTTGAAGTTGACCTTCTGAAGAGGTCATTGATAGAAATTCTTGTTCGACTCGTTTGAGAGTGTTGAAGCACGTTGTCACATCTGACATGAAAATTTCTTGTTTCACTGACCAATTGTTAACAACAATTCTTTTCTCCCCCAGAATACATCACCTCTGTATACACTAGAAACAGGATAATGAAACGTCGCCAAGAAGCTGTTAACGATAGTTACTCACCGAGCAGCGCCAACCAACAAATTGGAGGAGAGCCGGAGGGCGAGGGGCTCCGCTGGCGTGGCGATAAGTCGACACAACTGGGAGATGTCAGCAGTCATCACAGAGCGCTTTGGCAGTTTCTTGAACGCGGATTTAGACCCAAGTGTAGCAGCAAGCCTGCGTATATAAGTATCAGTTCCTCTCCGGCCCAGGTCAGATGGCAGCAGTAAGCAGGTTAACTACCACAGAAGGCCGAAACCACTGTCTCTCTTCGACAACAGGTCCGGAGAGAAAAACATATTGGTTTTGGAGTGCTAGGAGGAATCGGTGCGTAGGACACAAGGTATTGGAACGTACAGAGGGGGGGGAAAGAATAGCATAGCGTCGGGGGGTAATTTGTATGCGGTTGCAGTCTCGTCTAATCAAATTATGAAGCACCAGAAATCAAGTGCGAAGCTGCGATCGATAGGCGTCACGCGTCACGGACGCTTAATTGGAAGCAGAAGTGGTACATTGATCCATCCAAAGATTAATGTCATACCGTTATCCAACGTCCCCCGTCGGACCCGACGAGCCTGGCGAACAGCTCATCGCGGTTCCCCACCCAGTGGAACCTTTCCTCTCTTTCCTCTCCGTCTGCCAACTCTTCTGGAGCCCATGTGATGGAGATACCTTTCATAAGGCCGGATCTCTTTACACCACGCAATCGGTTACGGGGCAAGATGAGTTTTGTGTGAGTCCCCGTGAGGGGTGTGAAAAACAAGGTAGAAGATGTCAATGTGATCAATCCTGGGGAAGAGGCGTATTGTGCCAAGAATGCTAATCAAGAAGGTTCGGCGTGAGATTGAAACCACGGAAAGAGTAGCATAATTACTGTGTTCATCCTCGGCTCCTGCTTGATGGTGGCTGGTAGTGGTTTCCCCCGACATTGGGTTCCGCGAAGTCTGCAAGGGTAAGCCTGTCTGTGGGCTACGTACATGCGTCGACAATAACTGTCTGCCTTCCTCTAGGAACGACTTGCCGCGAGCGACCCGTTCACCCCACTTCTTCCAATTTATGCCATCATCTTCAGACGAGTGGACCTCGTGGGAGTTCTCACGTAACGTGGGTGTGAGGTTATCTGTGCTTGAAGAGGCATTGGATGTACGATGTAGTTGAGTCCTAGGCGAAGGAGTGGTAATTTCCTGCCCTGTTGCAACGCGTTTAGCGATCAGCTCCATGGCGTAATCAGCGTCAGTCGGTGCATCTCTAAACAAGAATGATACTCTGCAAAGTCGACATGTCAATGTAGCGATGCGTCAGAAATCATCACACCTACCGTATTCTATCTCCTCGCGGAAGAGCTGCGACGACGGGTGTAACATGCCAAAATAAGAAGCCTCCAAACCAGTAAACCACTTTAGCAATGTAGTGAGCCGGGAGGACAAGTGCGCCAAAACCAACAACAATGAAAATCTTCCAGGGCAATCAGTGAGACAGACAGTCGCGAGTTGCCAGTGACTGACAAGCAAATAGCGGTGAGACACATCGGGGCGCCGCCAAGTAAAGATACTGTACACTATGTTAGGCTGAGCACGGGTTTCGTAGTCAGACAAACATTACTTTTTGATCCTCTCATGAAGATCAGCCAGCTCGTTCAGAGCATGTAACATATCACGCTTAAAGGCTTCTTCTTCGTCAGTTTCGACTGAACAGATAGATATGACTGTCGGGTCATTGAAGGTCCATGCAGAATCTTACTCGCGTCCGCCAGCACAGGCTTTACTTTACTTTTCCCCTCCAATTTGTAGAGCTTGAAAAGGCGCCACAATTCGACGGGCCCCAGTGTCGTGACGGAAAGGCGCTGTTGAACTGCCTCTCCAAACTTGAGTGCTCGTGCAGTCTCTTGGCGTCGTTCCTGTAGTTCTTTGAGGGTAGGGTAGGTCGACAAACGACGCCAGAGAAGGCCATACACAACCCGGAACACGAGAGCAGGAAGAAGTAGATCATGAAACCACAGAAACCAGAACATCTTGAGATATGTGAGAAGCAGAGCAGGATGACGTTCGAATCAAAACTCACTAAGCAGTATCTCAAACTACGCTGGTAATCTTTCCACAAAGCCAACCGCGCTAAATTCGATAAAAATGTCTTATATGGTGGAAACAGTGCTAAGTAGAGTCTTTGAGTGGTTAGACTCAAACGTTTGAGGGTGAACGTGGGTGTGACACCTGCAGCTGGCGGTAGATATGGCAAAAGATAGTTCTATCGGAATTAGACGAAGAGAAACATCTAGTTTCGAATTGACTCACATACGCGATGTGTTCTGAGAGTGGACGATCAGCGACGAGAGGAGGAATCGAAGGACTCCCTGTCATGGTATCCGGATTATTCACTACATGGGATCCTGTGCTGGTCACACTGGAGAGCCTAACTTCTGTGACGTACTGCGAAGGGTTGGTGCCAGCTATAACTTTGAAGTGGAACGCACCGCTGAGAATAAAGACATGAATCGTTCGACCTCTTCTTCGTCGTACAGCTGTCGAAGCTGAGCTTCAGACAAAGCCACAAGGTCGTACTCAGGAAATGCATCTTGTCTAAGTGAGTCGGACATGACGGTTACAGCGTGTGAGGTCATATTCGTGGCAGTGCTTGTACTATTCGATCACGGGACGGACGCGTCCTATTCTGTGTACTCCTGTTTGTCGTCGTCTCACCAGTTCGACCGCACCACCACGCTGGGACCATGGCAAAGCCTGATACCAGTGAAAGTGGAATATGTGCCTGGATGTCTTCAGTGAGAGCATCCATGGCCAATGATCCTTGCCGCCAGTTATTTGAGGACCAGGTCCAGACCCACGCGTTCATCTTTCTCGATGATTATCTAGAACATATTCTCGCAGGTCCAAAACAAGGGTAAGCTGTGGTTCTCTACTGCTTGGGAATTATGACTGAGCTTACAGTCTGATAGCCCAATAATCGAACTTGTGAAAACACCAGGTCGCAGAAAGAACATGCCTCGTAGAACTAGAGCAGCTACTGCGGCGGCTGCAAAGGTGAAAAATACTACATTGTTATCACTAGACGTAGGTCTACTTCCGTTTATTTGGATATCCTCTCATTACATTCCTAGTGCGATAACTCTACAAAGGATATCGTCCCCGTCAATAGCTTTCACAAAGCTTTACTTCAGGCTAAGGAAAGATCTAACCAGGATGCACTAGATGCGCCGAAGTCTCCCACCGACTCACTTTCGAGTTTAAACGGTTCAGCAGCGAAGACGCGTGGACGACCCAAGTCTGTTCAGGTTGCCAAGATTCCTCAAGTCACTGTTTCAATCGAACCTGAATTACTGGCTGATCTAACGCCTCTTCAGCAATCCTCTAGGATTTCACAAAGTGAATCCTCAGGATCTCTCCCGGCTCCTGAACGTGGTACCGCACTATCTGTAATTGCAGAAGGAGACGAGTCACCTGAACGAAGCCGCATTAACATCCTGCCTTTGTCCACGATTGCTTCCGACCTAGGGGAATTATGTGACACCGTGCCTCAATTTCGCCATGAAGCGGAAAAATCCCCTGCCACTGAGAGTGATATGATTATCCCGCTCGACCCCATGTTCCAGGGTAATACTTCACCGGATGGGCGACATCCGGTCCCTTCGCCTGTTAACGCCTATCATTCTATCCCGCTAGATTCCCCTTGTGAAGCCCAATTTCCAGAAGCTGGCACAGGCAACCACACAGAGCCATTACCCTCTCGAACTGCCATCAACTCTCCGAGAAATAATGAGAGGAACGCGTTCACAGCCCCTTTACCAGTTGTTCCTGTGTCGAACTCAATTCCCATCCTCCACACAATCTCTGTTCCATTAAATGATTCCTCACCGAGGGCGTTAGCTCAAAAAAGTGGTGCCGCAGGATTCCCGATGCTCCCTGCACCATCCCCTTTGCGTAAATCCTTGCGTGTCGCACAAGAGGCACCGACTGGTCCCGCACTTCCTACCCCCGCGCCTGCTCCAGTGCCGCTTGGCAAGAGGACCTCCTGGTTGATGAAAGCACGCGAGGCTAAGGCAATGGAAGGAACAAGCTCACTCCCTGGCACTTCTGCGGCCACCTCTACAACTTTTCCCCGAGTATCCACTGCAGTCAAGCGAAAGAGTGGGGAGATGCATGGTGCAATCCCACCAGGGCCCGACTGGGACAAGGACCAGCGCAAGCCGAAGGTTGCTAGGTCTATTGAGGTTGGCATCGTACCACTGATCCCCAAGGAGACCGAGAATACCGATCAACCTGCCTTTCCTTCTGTACAAAGCGAACCAATCGCTTTATCTTCCGACGTCGTAGCCATGCCGATGGGCTGCTTAGAATCCCATGCAATGGACGTTGACGAACAAATCACTCGTCTGGATGCCGCAGAGGATGGCTTTATTGATCTATTCAAGCGTACCGTTGAAGGACTTGGAGCGCGCGCTGGCAAAAGCATGAGCAAGTCACTTGGTGGTGCGGCGGTAGCCGCACTCGCTGAAGCACGGGCAGCTGCTGAGGCAAAGGTAGCCGAGCGGAACAAGGTTAACGCTGAGGTACTTCATGATGATGATTTGCCCGACCAGGAACCCGGGACCCGAGAACATTCAGATGACCAATTTTCCTATGTATCCACTGCTCAAGCTGAAGGGGCTGAGCGTCGACTTAGTCTCTCAGATCTGACTCCAGGCGCTCTACAACACAATGAACCTAAACTCTCAGCGAAGTCTTCCCAAGTCTTGGACGGTGGTACTCGGGTCAACAGCTGCGACGAGAGTGTCTCCACTACTCCTCCCGATTCGCCCCCATTGAAGGGTAGTTCAGGTTTTGTAAAGCCCGCGGGCCCGGTATTCAATAAACCGCCACCGCCACCCGTATTCATGCCACCCGTAGCTTCTGTCGCTTCTGGACAGCCCAAGGAATTTCCGTTCAACTTTCCGCCAGGCCAATTCACGGTACCGGCTGCTGTGCCTCTGGGTATTCCTGCTCGATTTACCTCCCCCTCCAATGGCTTGCCTTCCATTGTTCACGGAACATCCCAGATGTGTGTACAACCCTCACAATCCAGCACTTTCTCTGATCCAATTCTTGACAGTGGTGACGGAGTCTCTACATGGGTCCCCTCCACGCAAGACGCTTTGTACACCATTGATTCGCAATCACGCGATGTCCAGTGCACAGCTGACGATGATGACGATGATAGCTGGCCGCTGGAAGAAAGACTTGCTGCTGCTGAGCCAGGATGGAGACCATTTGACTTCAGCAACGTCGATAAGGAGGACACATGGAGCTCGCTTCCAACTGAAAGTCAAGGACCAACTAGAAGTCTTACAGCAGAGAAGAATGGTAATGTGATGATTTTGTCTAATAACGCAGATGTTGAAGCTGAGACAAATGATGAAGAAACGGAACAAGAGCAAGGGTCTGTCGAGATCTCGGATGCCGAACACTCTGCTATGGAGGTCAGTGAACTCGAAGAAGTTGCTGAGCCTGGAATGGCCAGTCTCCGTCGTGTGGAGGTGTGTAATTTCGAATATCGTCTCCGTTACTCGATGGTTGATCCATAATAGCCAATCGCTCGGAGTACAAGTCAAACCTCGATGGTTTCCACTGCCTCTTCATCTCAGTCCCAAGCTGGCTTCTTCAGTCAGGCCAGTAAACTTGTCAATAGCATGCTTGGCGGGGGCAAGAAGGCTAAACCGGAGCTGAAAAGCTTGCAATTGGCTGCGGCTGCGGCCAAGAGGGTCTGTCTAAATGGCCTTTTACATTTCAATCCCCATTCTTACCACCTGCCTATAGCAACAAGAGGAAGCGGACAAGAAGATCCAACGTCTGAAGGACATGGAGGCTAGACGTCAGGTGGCCATCGCAAAGAAAGCAGAAGAAGAAAGGAGTCGCCTTTTGGAGGAAGACAAGAAGAACAAAGAGGAGTTTGAGAAGCGGAAACGTGAAAGAGAAGAAAATACAGACCGGCGACCGTTAAAACCTCCTGTCTCCACTAAGAAGGCTGAAGATGACACCTCTAAGAAACGAAGACTCGCACCAGAGACGGAGAAGAAACCGGAGATCAAGAAACCCTCTTCAAAAGATAAGAAGGATCTCGCTCCCCCTACAAAGTTGGTTGTTACGCCCGCTACAAAGCTTGCTCCTCAAAAGGGTGCGAAGGCCACCACCACAGCCCTCGTATCCTCCACTGCGTATAACGCCACTCAGAACGCACCACCGCTTCCATCAGCTAAGTCGCTCATTCCGGAGGCGAAGCCTTTCAAGGTAGTCTCTTCCTCTCTGAAGGGCAAGGGCAAGGCGAAGCCCCAAGAAGACGATATTGGCGACAAACTTCCTTCTACCATGGTCCAGTCCCAGATGGCTGCTCGGGCCAAAGCGCAAATGCAAGCTGCCAAGCTGCCAACACCTGAAGTTGCGAGCGAGTCGATCGAGCTTCCCGAGATCAACAGCGAATACTCTGACTCGGAAGATGAGGATCGGGTTCGAACATTTGATGCACCAGACTGGGCACAGTCTCCGGAGCTCCGCCAGGCGCTCCAGATGCAGAGTACTATGAACCCTGATGATATCTTTGGGGCGATCCGACCCTTACGAATGGAAGAATTGTTCCGAACAAGGCAAAGTAGGTTCAGGGCGCGGACGAGTTCCGCGAATTGGTCCGGGTCAGACAAGTTGACTGTTGAAGAGATTCGCGAGTATGAGCGACGAATGGGCTTCCAGTAGACACGGCCATCTTGCATACATGGATCTTATATATGCATCTAAGTAATAAACTATTCGAGGGAAACGTAGTTGGTAATAATCATGTGACCTATGCAATTTGTTTGGTTGTGCTTGGCAGGTGGACAGCGTCGGACATACGTGAACAATTCTATCATAGGTCTATCATCTCAAACTCTCTTACTTATTGTGCATAAAACGATCGTCATAGATTCTGGCCCGTCCTGACTCTCGTTCTCCTTCCTTCGATCTGAACTCTCGTCAGCCATGACGTCCTCCTCTTCCTCTTCCCCGGAAATACAGCCTGCCCCAACTGCAGATAGCCAGGAACGCTTCACTTACAAACATGCCACGCACGACGAAGTCCTCGAGGATCTATCAAGGTTTTATTTTTCTGCTCTTTCCATGCCGTCTCTCACTTCGCCGTAGCCGGTTCCTTCTAAATCTTCCCGACGAAGAGCTTTCATCGCTGGAACGGATATGCTTTCAGGTAGAGCAAGCGTAAGCCACGTCCTGGCAGCCCTTTCACAGGCTTATGCAAATCAATAGCCATTGGTTCTACGAGGACTTCGTTCGAGAGCAAAACCCAAAGTTCCCATCATTACCGCTCAAGAAGTTCTCGGAGATGTTATTCCATGCTTGCCCTTTATTACACCAATGGAGTCACGATCACGAACAAGCATTCAACACCTTCATGCAGTACAAAACAAGAGTCCCTGTTTGCGGTGCAATAATGTTGAATGAGACTTGGGAGAAGGTTCGCCACACATGTGTCGTGTTCTCTTACCTTAACACCCCGTCCTGTTCTAGTGCATCCTTGTAAAAGGGTGGAAATCTTCATCGGGATGGGGTTTTCCCAAGGGTAAGATAAATGAGGATGAACCCCCTCATGAATGCGCCATTCGCGAGGTATGGCATGGTTCATTGCAATGGTTCATTGACCTCAGTATTTCCCATAGGTATTGGAGGAAACGGGTTACAACTTGGCAGGACAGATTAACGCTGCGGATGTAATAGAGATGTCCATAAAGGAGCAGCTTATCTCTCTATTCATTGTTCCTGGAATCCCAGAAGACTTTTCTTTCAAAACTCGCACCCGAAAGGAGATCAGCGTACGTGTCAAAAGGTTTATCAAGAACCCGACATCTAATCGAATCGCCAGCGAATTGAATGGTTTAAAGTGACGGACCTACCCACATGGAAGCGTAATAGGGCTGCACCCGGCAAGTTCTATCTGATCTCGCCATTCATTGCGTGCGTTTTGAATGATTATTGCTACAAACGCTTCTGATCACGCACAACAGGGCTTTGAAGGCATTTATCACAGCAAGGAAACCTAGGGCTTTTGATGCAAGGAATCGCAAATCTATTTCCTACATATCGGGTGACAGGGGTGCACGAGAATCTAGTTCGTCTTCTGCTGACACTGGTGAACCACAAACACCTTCGCCGCAATACAGCGAGGCTATTCCGGCCGGTAATGACCACGCAGTCAGCAAACACGAGTCAGACGAGGAGAAGGGTATCCTTGTCGAACCTTTGGATCCGCACTTTGCCCGGCTTTTAAACTCACTTTCCATCTCAGCTTCCAAGAATATCGATCCAAAACAACCACATACGCTGAACAAAGTTACTTTATTGCCAAAAACCACTTCACCATCCAATCGCTTACGGACCCCAGACTGGTCCTCCCGTGTCCCCACCTTCAGCGAGATAGTGGTTGATTCTCCAGTTCTTTCCGAGGCTAAGCATATCTCGACTTCTGACAATCGCCAAAGGCATCCAGACCTCGTGCGTTGCAGCGATTTCGAGGTGCCATCGCGAGCCAATAGTAGCTCCAGCGATACTTCACCCGTCGTCGCGGATCCCGCCGCCACGTCATCATCTACTGCAGCCACAGCACGGAAGGCATTTATGTCTTCTCGTCGCAGCTCTAGTATTGCCGATATTTCCCCATACCTTTCTCGACCCGCTGAAGTGCCTACTTCGGGGAAAAGGCTGAAACAATTGGCACTTCTCGAGTCAGTAGCTGACGAATCGTCCAAGATGACACCTACTTTCAATAACCGAGAGTTGCCGCCCATTCACGGTCCGGATTGTCACCCTCCCGGTCCCTCCCCCTCCGTGCCCCATTGTGCTACTCAAGTAAACCTTGGAGCTTCATTGGAACCGAGCTCAATTCGAAGCGCGAATTTGCCCCCGTTATACGCTTCGCATGAACATCCTACACTAGGGAATCCGTTCCAAGTTAGACCTCGCTCTAGTCAACTCAGCCAGGCTTCCTCTACGTATCTGGGTGACCGTGGTATGAAGAACCAGAACCAAGCAATGTCTCTCTTGGGCGGTCCACCCCAATCCCCAGTAAATTTTCTGGGCAGACTTCTACCTACACCTCTTCCCCAAACATTCTCTGCAAACCATTCGACTCCCCCCTTGAATTCTATTGATCCCTACGCTGGCGCAACCCTGCACTCCTTCCGTCCTGCCCATGATCCGCGTGCTATGCCTGCAGCACGAGCTGTTTTATCCGCGCAATCTCGACCATTACTCCCGTCAAGTAGCGTTCAGTTGCTTTCCATACTCAACGGGGATCGTGTCAGTGCATCCGTTTCACGTACAGGACCCCCCTCCACAAACATTTCAGTTCACGCCACCTAGGCTAAACAGCCTGTTGCCAACATTGATGCATATATTTGCATTACTCCCGCTGATAATATGTGGCAGTCTTATCCACTTCAGCTGTCTCCCTCTTCTGACACTTGATGTTGATTCTTGTACCGTTTTTCGAGGGTCCTAAACTATGCTTTGGTTGGTTTTTCCATGGGTTGACCGAGTATTCGAACTTTCCCAGCCTCATCATTGTTTCAGTATCATAATTTTATTTTGCTTCTCTTGCCTCTCATTCGCTTTGGGTCATCTTTCATCCGAACCTACAGTACCAGTAACAGTGTCACTTTCTGTCAAAGCCGTCGCAATACCCACCGTGTAGTTTTGTAGCCAATATCGATGCGACCCCGCTCGAGTTTCCATCCTAGGATGACATGGGTGGTTGCACAGCCACGCATTGTAGCTGCTTTGAGTTTTTTCTTTTCCGTGTTTACACGGACTTGCACCTTGTGTCCTCTCGCAGTCTCACGCAGTGTCGGGTGACAAGATGTTGAATGGTAGCGGGGTCAAGATTTTCACCGGTACGTTAGATATGTCTGTGGACGCAGAAGTGGTCGGTAATAGCGCAATGACGGACAGGCACGAGCCATCCAGAGTTGGCAGAGATCATCGCTCGGCGGTATGGACTTGGGCACAGGCTGTCTACACATCCTGAATGCATTCTAGCCTGGGTCTAACGCTTTCGAAAGCAGAAGTAACCAAGAGCGGCATTGGGGAGACCAATGTCCGTATCGCTGAAAGCGTACGGGAGAACGATGTGTACATCATCAACACGGGGTGCGGTGCAGTGAATACGGCACTAATGGAACTGTGCATTATGATACACGCCTGCAAGATAGCAAGTGCAAGAAGGATCACTGCGGTGTTGCCATTATTCCCGTATGCCAGACAAGACAAGAAAGACAAGAGTCGGGCGCCGATTTCAGCGAAACTTGTTGCCAACATGATACAAAAGTCGGGTTGCGACCATGTCATCGTGAGCATGATTCTCGGGGCTTTGCTAACGGGGAGTGATGACGGTGCCGGCGATAGACGATGGACTTGCATGCATCACAAATCCAGGGGTTCTTTGATGTGCCGGTGGACAAGTGAGTGAGATGGATCATAGAGTACGCGTCGGAAGCTGATCATGTGTATGGTTGTCAGCGTGAGTGCCGTAATCTGGCAACGTGGAGTGTGAACGGCTGATGTGAGATAGCTTTATGCGGAGCCTTCGTCGATCCTGTATATCCGGACGCACTTTGATCTGAGCGAGGTTGTGATTGTGTCGCCGGATGCGGGGGGAGCGAAGAGGTGAGGAATAGCGATGTCAAGAGCGTGTTGGCTGACGGGATGTGGGACAGGGCGACGTCTATCGCTGATCGGCTTGGGGTGGACTTTGCGCTGTTCCACAAAGAGCGGAAGAAGGCCAACTCTGTTTCGCGCATGGTGCTGGTCGGACACGTGAAGGACAAGGTTGCGATTCTCGTGGACGACATGGCGGACACGTGTGGAACGCTGTGCTTGGCGGCGCGACACCTGGCAGAGGGGGGTGCGTCCAAGGTGTACGCGATCGTGACGCACGGGATCCTGAGCGGGGATGCGCTGGAGAATGTGGAGAAGAGCGCGCTAGAGAAGTTGATTGTGACGAACACGCTGCCGCAGAGGGAGAATCAGGCGCGGTGTGGCAAGATTGAAGTGATCGACGTCGGGCCGGTGCTCGGGGAGGTGATTAGACGGAGCCACTATGGCGAAAGCGTGTCCAAGCTGTTCCACGAAGTGCCGTACTAGCCTCGACCGCTTAGTCATCGTGTAACGTTCTTGCAGCGAACAAGGTTAAGCTTGTACGGTAGTCGATGTTTTCCTAGTCGATCCTCCCCTTCCTCAAGGCAATGCTCTGCGTGTCATGTTCACTTCCCCCAACAATGGCATTGCCCCACAAAAGATCCCCCCAAAGGACACCGTCAACGTGCTCGGCATCCCCGCCGTCTCCATCCTCAACGGCAGACTCCACGTCGGCGATGCTCGCTCGAGTACGTCTCTCCTTGTCTCTCAATCTCTTGCCCCCCCATAAACAGCCCCTCTCCAGGCTCTCTTCGCTCCTACACCCCCATCAAAACACTCGGCGACGGCTCCTTTGGCACCGTCCTCCTCTGCGATTGGCATGGCCCCCTCCCTCCCAATACGCCCCTCTCCCCCATGCAGTGCGGCGGCGGCGCACGTCCAGAGTGGGCCGGAAAGCGTCTCGTCGCAGTAAAGAGGATGAAAAAGAAGTGGGAGGGCGGCTGGGACGAGTGCAAGCGCCTCAAGGAGCTCGAGGTTCGTTTTCCCCCACTTTCGTCTCTCTCCCTCTCAACCTCCCTCTCAGTCTCTCCGCGCGATCCCGTTCCACCCGTGCATCATACCCCTCTACGATTTTTTTCTCCTCCCAGATACCAAGGAGCTCTATTTTGTTTTCGAGAGCATGGAGGGCAATCTATATCACCTCGTCAAAGCCCGAAAAGGTCGTCCTCTCGCTGGCGGCCTCGTGGCTTCCATCTTCAAACAAATCGTCTCCGGTCTCCACCACATACATGCCTCGGGTTATTTTCACAGGGACATGAAGCCCGAGAACGTCCTCGTCACCACAACCGGTCTCTTCGAATATCGCTCCTTATCCCCAGTCGCTCCCCCAACCACACCCACAGAAAAGGACGTCGTAGCCATCATTAAACTCGCCGATTTCGGTCTCGCTCGAGAGACTGCAAGCGCTCCCCCATACACCGAGTATGTCGCCACCAGGTGGTATCGCGCCCCAGAAGTCTTGCTACTCAGCAGAGACTATTCTAACCCTGTGGACATGTGGGCGCTCGGTACAATCATGGCGGAACTAATCAATCTCCGACCCCTCTTTCCCGGCTCCGGCCAAATCGACCAAATACATAGAATTTGTGAGGTCCTTGGCGATCCTGCCGATTATGGCTCGGACACTAGGAGCCGTTCCATCGGAGGCGGCAAGTGGTCCAAAGGCCTCAAGATGGCAAAGCAGTTCAACTTTGTCTTTCCAAAGGTGACGTATTTGTATAAAAAAAATCTCTTGCTCGATCGTGTATTCACCGTTTGTCTCCAGTCTCAACCGAGAGACATTTTCTCTTGTTTCGACCGCAGCGTCCCTCGAAAGCTGGTCGAGTGCATATCTGACCTCCTCAAGTACGATCCAGATGCGCGGCTTACCAGCCGGCAATGCCTAGAGCATCCATACCTCATCGAAGCACTACCCCAGAATATGCCCCCAATGCCTCCCGCATTGTACGTGCAAACTTTACCCACAACCCCGTCAAGGTCGCATACGAACGGTGCCCCGTTTATCACACCCTCTGCATCCCCCCGCAGTGTGCCCCCTTCACATTCCCACAACTCCCTGCCCAGATCCCCATACCATCTCTCATCGAGTCTCCACCCATCTCACATTCCAGACGCCGCTTCTTCCCACCGCACTGCCTTTGTACCTTCTATTATCACTCCGACTACACACACTCCCTCTTCCCACAGAACTACAGAATATGCCAACGACCTGCGCATAATCACCCACCCTCCGCCTTCGTCGGACATTGTAGAAGAAGTCCGCACAAATGGATCTTCTACGTGGCCTTCAAATCATGTCCGGTCGGATTCGGACCCGATGGACGTGTCTTCGCCATTGGTAGAAGATAATCAAATGGACACTACAATTTCACCCCCAGTAGCTCCACATATTCCCGTGCAGGACAACACCCACACGTCCGTCAGCAAGCTCAGCAGATTTGGATCCCTCGGATTCGTCAAGAAGAACTCTAGATGGGGTCTCGGCGTATTTGGTCATGGAGACAAGCCACATCAACAATCATTGCCCCCCGTCGATGAGGTTCCGGGATCAAGTTCAACCCCCTCTCTCAAGCGCACACAGTCTACCAACTCTGATAGTCTTTCTATTACAGACGTTTCACTAGCGCACACTCGTAAGGATGCGAAAGCTATCAAAAGGGAGGCCGAACGGTTACAACTCGAAGCGGAGAAGCAGCGTCGCGCACTTGCGGAGCGGTCACAGAGGGAGCAAGCTCGTGCCGTCATGCAGAAGCGTAATCAGATGCTCATACAAACTACCGCAAGAAACGAGTTGGAATGGAAGTGGACCCATTCGGGTAGCCTGCTAAGCGTTAACCAGCGTCCAAGTTACGATGATTTGGACAAGGGAAAGCTTTCAGCGTCCGGTCCGATACGGCAGAACCAGAGCAGTGCCAAGGTATCCTCGCCCACGTTGAATGCGGCTTCTGGGCGATATCTCAAACCCCCAGATGCGAACCTACCTTCGGGTGATCGCTGGTTACCTAGAGACGAACGCTTGAGCAAGGTTCGTCGTAGAGACTTCGATGACGACCACTCCATGTCATCGTCGGATGTCCACAGCACAGGGAGGATGTCAGCCTTGTCATCTACGACAGTGGATAGTGATCCAGGCCCCACACGCGTTCGGCGGCCAGCTCTATACGGTATCAACCGAATGACGTCTGCATCCTCGCTGAGAACGGGCAGGACATCTTATGACGACTTCCCCACCTCCGCACGATCATCAAATTCGATATCGCTAGATCATCAATTCAACGAATTCAATATCCGTGCTTCTGTCGATACCACCTCTTCAGTCTCGGGGACCTCTTCACCGCCACCAATTAACCTTTTGTCGCTCTCCCCCTCACCCAGCTCATGGATGCACTCCCACAATTCCCGCGAATCCCCCGGTCCTTATGTGGTCCCTCCTCTCATCCAATACCCCCCTTCCTCCCATAAATCGTACGAGTGCAATGGTCAGCTATATGGTCACCCGCCAACTGATCTGATTGACGCACACGCCGCGATAAATCCGATATTCAAAGTGGTATGTTAATCTACCTCATTATGGGTCTTGTCTAATAGTCGTCATTCCGCTCAGACACCGCTGCCAACTTCCCCAAGCGACCATCTTTCATCTCCGCACACTCTCCCACCTTTCTCGCACCTGGAAGCTGTGGCAGAAGGGGAGTATCCTCCACTCTCCCCCATGTCTTTCCATTCACCAGAGGATGAATGACATTTTCCTCACTCTCCTTTTTATTGTCCGCAACACTGTCCAGAACGTTCATTTTTATTCCATATACACGCGTCCATTGCTACAATCTCGCACCCCCACCTGGATTCTATCGTCATCACCGCACGTATCTACCTCTGACCTGGCGAACCGTGGGCGCTGCCCTCCGCAACGCATGGTACCGCCTTTTTGGCCTTAGTTCGCCCCTACTTATTATACTTACTGGCATTTTTTAGTAGCATACTTACTCTGATTGGGCCTTGTAGAGTGTTGAGTTGTACTCTTACCCATTTGCAATAAACGTACCACACAGTCGACAATAATTTCTGTTGTGATAATAGTAGTGTGATTTCTGGTGTATATCTCTACATAGAACCGCTTGTCTGGCCACTGGTCAATGTTCGTGCTCATGCGGAGCCTGCTCAAACCGGAGGCCACTGACGGGTTGATGGTGAGACCCAAACTGCTTAAAAACAAGTGTTTGACGACATACCAGTATCTAAAAAGGAATCAATATGGTGTGAGATCGAATGAACACTGAAACACATACCCGCATGGACGAGGGCCGGGTTGATCCTTGAATCATATCAGCAAAACGGAACATCAGACACAGGTGAACCAGTGCGAACTAGGTTAATGTAGATTTTGGGGTGACCGAGGGGACCTCCTCCTAACCAATATGTGAGCACTCGGGCGAAAAGAAGAAAAAAAAGCATTTGGTTTACTCACCACCATCACAGACAGCCTTTCGGCCGTGCACAACCTTGATTGATTCGTTGGCAACCAGTTCCATAGCACTGAGTGGGTTGGGCTGGAGCTCCATGAATGTCTGTTCAAAGCGAGGGCCCGAACGAGCCACGGGTCGAGGCTTCTGACTAGTCGACCATGTCGTTGGGTAATTGGGTGACTGCGGCGCGACGCTCGACTCGGAAGCAGGAGCTGGTGGGGCAGGTGTGCTCGCAGCGGTGGACGACGCCCTTGCCAATGTTATCAGCTGAGGAAATCTTGTAGCGAGCCGACGGCTGAGCATGTTGCTAGATACGTTGTGGTCGATGGCCAACTTTCGGGTGCACCGGAAAGTCGGGTGAATTTCGACTCGATATGGAAACTCAGCCGACGCTGCGGAGGCAAGGCACCTTCAAGTTGGAATTTGAGTTGTTCTGATATACTACAAGTATCATACATCTTAGTCCATTTCCTCGATTTCAATATCGTCTGGGCCGTTCAACTCGACCCCCTCCATCCCGACGTTTGCATTGTGATTGGGAATGACGATCAATTTGTTCCGAGGTCCATCGAATCGAACCCTGGCGGTCTCACCATCGCGGACGCAATCGGAGAGCAACAAGATGGACAATGGGTTCAGCACCTCGCTTTGGATCGCGCGGTTTAGTGGACGAGCGCCGTAGGTGGATGAGTAGCCAATAGACACGAGATATTGCTTCGACTCGGCATCGACGTCCAACACAATGTGTCGGTCCGCAAGCCTGTCTTGAACTTCCTTCAGCCGGAGATCTACGATTTTGAGTATGTTGTTCCTCGATAGCATACGCTGTCAAAGTTTAATTTATCGTACAATGAAGGTGTGGTGCCATCTACTTACATATATGACGATCTCATCAATGCGATTGACGAATTCAGGAGGGAAATGCGCTTGAATTGCACCCATGACTAGTTGTCTCGTGTGCTCGCTGATTGGACCTTCGGCCATGTCACCGAGGAAGGCGGCACCAAGGTTGGAAGTCATGATGATAACAGTGTTGCGGAAGTCAACGACGCGGCCTTGGCCGTCCGTGAGGCGACCATCATCGAGGACTTGGAGGAATAGGGTCACAAATTCGTGAGATGCCTTTTCAATTTCGTCGATGAGGACAATGCAATATGGCTTGCGCCGAACGTATTCGGTCAGTTGACCGCCTGATTCATGGCCAACATATCCCGGCGGTGCTCCAATGAGGCGTGCAATTGCATGCTTCTCAGAGTATTCAGATCCATCAATCCGGATCATGGCATCCGGAGAGTCGAAAAGCAATGTTGCAAGCTAATCAAATCTATGTCTCAATTCCCGACCGGTAACTCGTGTGGACATGCGCTTACTGTTTTGCTTAGCAGCGTTTTGCCAGTTCCGGAGGGGCCGGTCATCAGAAAACTAGCAATGGGTCGTTCGGTATTCGTCAGCCCACTGCGAGATAACCTGATTGCGTTTGCTACAGCTTTGACAGCTTCAGGCTGACCAACTACTGAGTCGGCAAGAATTTTCTCCATGTGAAGCAACTTTTCCTTCTCTGTCGACATAAGTTTCGTCACCGGAATAGATGTCCATCGACCGACGATCTCAGCGATATGCTCCGAAGTAACAGTGTCAGTACCGATATAGCCGTTGGCTTCTTCCTGCTGTTTTTGAGCTTGAAGTTGCTCAAGTCGGCCCTGCAGTTCAGGAAGAGCATAGTAGCGGAGATCTGAAGCGGTTTGAAGGTCATGCCTACACACATGCATTCAGCGGCACTGACCAACCCAATTCTTCAAAAGAACGCTTGCCTTCTTTCAGCATCGTCAGCTTTCGCCTTGAGTTCATCAATCCTCTTGCGAACACTATTGATTTCGTCACCCCGCTCCTTTTCGGCTTCGTAGGCAGCCCTAAGTGGTTGGAGTTCATCGTCAATCTCTGCCATTGCCTTGCGAGCAGCAGCGAGACGATCCTTGCTTGCTTGGTCCTTCTCTCTCTCCAGCGCGTGGATTTCTACCTCAAGCTGAAGCCTATTATGCTGCAGCTTATCAATGGCTTCTGGGGCTGTTTCTCGAGCCACTCGTACGCTGGTAAACAAAGGAGTACTTGTAGTGGTGTAACAAAAGTACTGGTAGAGCTCACCTTGCACAAGCTTCGTCCACGAGATCTATCGCAGCATCAGGCAACCTTCTTGATGTCAAGTAGCGATGAGCAAGGGTTGCCGCAGATATCAAGGCCCCATCGAGTATCCTGACGCCATGATGTACTTCATATTTCTCTCGTATCCCTCGCAGTATGCTGATAGTCTCCGGAACCGTGGGTTCATTGATGAGCACTTGTGCAAACCTTCGCTCAAGTGCTGCATCAGTTTCGATGTATTTCTTGTATTCGGAAAGCGTTGTAGCACCGATGCAATGTAGCTTTCCCCTTGCCAGAAGAGGTTTGAAGAGGTTGGCGGCATCCATGCCACCACCTTCAGCACCTCTTCCCGCCATAATAAGGTGCAACTCGTCAATGAAAAGGATGACAGGAGTTCCATCGTCAGAGGCCTTTTCAACCTCATGGAGAACACATTTGACACGTTCTTCATATTCTCCCTTGTACTTGGCTCCAGCCATAAGAGCACCCATATCCAGAGAAAAGAGTCGCCCAATGAGGGATGCAGGAACATCTCGGTTGACGATGCGTTGTGCGAGACCTTCGGCAATAGAGGTCTTCCCAACACCGGGTTCACCGATAAGAACAGGGTTGTTCTTCGTTCTGTGGGATATCTATGATCAGTGGGCGTCGTAAGCGAGAGGACTCGGAGTATGAAACGACACCTTCTACACAAAATTCGAATGACCCTCCTTATTTCGTCATCTCTCCCAATGACGGGATCGATCTTCCCTTCTCGAGCCAGTTCCGTCAGATCGATTGCATACTTTTGCAAGGCATCAAAGCCTTCCTCTGCACTTTTGCTGTCAACGCGCTTGTCACCTCGAACTTGTTGAATGGTAGTTCTGAGAACTGGTTCGGTAAGCCCAGCTTCCTTGATGACAGATGCTATGGAGGGGTCCTTTATAAGCGCAAGGAGAAGGTGATCCTGAGCAAGATATGCATCATGCATATTTTTCTGCTGCTCTTGTGCCTCATGCAAGACCTTGACAGCGGCAGAGCTGAACGTGATTTCATCTGGAGCTGGCGACTGAGAAGGAAGCCGGACGATGAGTTTTTGAAGACCACGGCTGATAGGTGTCTAATGCAAGTGAATTGATGCATAGAACTTATACGGTGTTTAGGCTACTGACCGGATCACCACCCGCTCTCTGGATCACCGACGCAAAAAGGGGTGGAGAGGAAGCTTTTGATCCAGATAGAGCAGGGCCAGGAACTTCACCTTCGTTGAGGAGAACAAACGCAAGGTGTGCTGGATGAACTGAGAGGGTGTCACGGTTGAATACCATTGTCTAATGACGAGGGAAACCACTCACCTTGCGCGTTTGAATAGTCCTTTGCAAGCTGGATAGCACCCGCTATCGACTGCTTCGTCTTGTCCGTGAAATTGTCGACGTTCATCGTTCGACCCTAAGAGAAAGGGGTAGAACTTGCGCCCAAGTTGGCTCGTGTCACAGCCACGAGGTCGCACTGCTTGGTAGATGAAGTTCAACACTTCCTGGCCAGCGGATTCGGTCGAGTTTTGCCCCCACGACGGCTCGCAAGATATCTTTGTCTGTGGAACATATAACTTGGAGTCCACCCAGACCAAGAATACGATTGACGATGACACCGATGACACGCCGACAGCACCAAGAGCCATTCAGACACGGCGAGGTAAATGCTTGGTTTTTCGATCTGCGAATGGGAACGCCCTGTGAGTTCAGATTATATCCTCTACCGAGGTCACCTTACAGTCATGTCAGTTCACAACTCCAAGAAATCGACTTGCCAGCGGTCCTTGATATGAAATGGTGACTTGCATTTTCACGCGACGGATCACACTGCCCACATCATCAGGTGTCATAGATCACCCACCAGCTCTCCGGTCTTGGGCATCGCGGATTCTGAAGGGAACGTATCGTTGTATGAATGGTTGGCCCACGAGGTGTCTATCGGCCCGTTCATCTCATCTTGCAAGAACGTTTGTGATGATGATCAGAATAGGTTAGCTCTACTTCAGCAACTATCCTGTGCACAGGATGAGGTCCTATGTCTCTCCATCGACTGGTCAAACCGCCGACATCCAACAACGTGCGAGCAAGCTTTTCTCACCGAAATCTTCGGTAGATGACGGATGTCATTACAGCAGCCTTGGCAAGCTGATTACATCACTATCCGATGGGACATTGTCGCTCCTCGGGCCACGTTCTCAAGGAGAGCTTACTGTCTTGAACAAGTGGCACGCTCATGATAACGAACCGTGGATTGCGGCGTGGAATTATTGGGACAATTCCGTGATTTACTCTGGTAACGAACCTGACCTTGCACGATTTCATGCCATGATTCCTGATCCTTCAAATCAGGCGGGGACGATCTCCAGATGAAAGGCTGGGACGAGCGACAGGGTTTTGACCGGCCCATCTTTGTCAATAAACGGTATGCGACGGCGAAACCACCCATATTCAGAAAGTTGAGCAAAGTGACTGTGCAGGTTCGATGCGGGGGTGACTACAATTCAGAGCCACCCGCACATAGAACATTTGATCGCTGTTGGAAGGTAGGTTGCACTCGACGAAGCTTGGGGGGAAATAACAACACTGGTGCAGTTATGACAACAAAGTTCGGCTGTTTGACACACGGAAACCCTCGAAACCTCTCACAGATGTGGACGTTGGAGGTGGAGCCTGGCGGGCAAAGTGGCATCCATCCGCTGAGCGCAAACACGACCTCCTTGTCGCGTGCATGCACGATGGTTTCAAAGTCGTCCGCTTTCACACTTTCAGTAACAGCTCGGAAGAAAGTTCATTTGCGGATGGTACTGGCCACGAGATAGCGAAACGGTTTGACCAACATGAATCTCTTGCTTACGGGGTTGATTGGTCTTTTCAACATCATGAAGGCGAGGGCGGTACTTTGATTGCAAGCTGTTCGTTCTATGATTGTGCGCTCCATCTCTGGAGTGGGTAATCAGAAACTAGATTTTTTTGTTATATTCATCACTATAACCATCCCCTGAGCATCTATGGTCATTCCTCGCGATAATCAGGATCAGTAGGTGGAGGAGTGGTCGAATACACAGGAGTAGGCGGACATGTAGCGACTCCGTTCCTGCGCTTTTTCCACAAGCTTGCATTGGGACCTTTCATGACGAAAGCCAACGCCCATCTCGACAGTCCTCTCAGTGACTCTGGTTGGTGAACAGAGAACGTCAAGAGTGATGCCAAAGAAAAGATAAATGCTAGGCTACATCATTGTGGTTTCAGACGCGAAATATGGAGTCGGGCGTGAACTCACGATTCCGCGAATTGGGCTGCTGGGTGCGTACTACGCAACCAATCTTCCGAAATCGTGGCTCTTAAAGCCTTGGGCAGAACGTAAAGCGCCACCTCCCTTCTCCTTTTTGCATTCTCGATCCAGATACTCATCCCACACACGAGCGAACCAGCAAGAGTACCGCCGAAGGGGCCGTCCCAAACGTCGTGAGAAATATTTGGGAACAGCCGAGCTAGCGCGAGAGTGCGTGTAAAGCAGACTGTGAACCAGCACGAGGAAACAAACGTTGAAAGAAAGGTCGCACTTCGGATGGCTGATACGAGTGCGGATAAAGTACGATGGGGACACATGATTGAACTAGGTTTGGTGAGAATAATTGGGAGGAAATGGACCTGAGACACCACAGACCCGGTTGAGCCATGAAGCCAAAGGAATGTGCGCGCGGTACGGACTTACAGGGAGATAGAGGGCAAGTGCTTGAGCGAACGCATATACGGCCCTGATGGCTGCATTGGCAATGCAATCATTCTGAACCCCGAACCTTGCACCGATGCTGCCATGCACAAGCTCGCAGGGCATTCCTCCTATGCCGCACCGTCCACTAACTCCTAACTGTTTCCAAGCTTCGTCAGCAAAATTACCGTACGCAGGGAGGACGGTGGGGTCACCCCATGACGGGGGACGTCCGAGTTCCTCAGCCAGGGAGGCAGCGATATCGCGTTTTGTGGATGAACCACGAATATATGACCACGTGCCTTCCCGAAGAGAGCGAAGGACCACCAACAATCTCTTGTCAACGTTGGCAAGAGAGTTTACCCTGTCACAAGGACGAATGTGATGTTGACGCCGCGGAATAAATCACAGAAACATACCATTTCACAAAGGAAGGCGGTAACCTGGAACCATTTGTCAAGTCAGACAAGCCACGAACCAAGTGGAATTAACTACCTCTGAGGTTGATAGAAGAAGCACCACATGATTCTTTGGTATAAAAATAAACGACCGGGCACAGTAGGATGCGCGGTCACGAACCTTGCGGAACTGGCCCAGAAAACAAAACCGTCTATATACATCGCAACCTTGTTGTGCCATTCCTTGGCAAGGTCTTCTGAGCGCTTGTCGAGCAACCTGGTATCGTGCAGTGTGGCATTGCGTGAAGGCCGTCGTGCAGCAATCTCTCGTGCCTTCTGAAGGAGGAACGCCTGTACGGACGCGTCGAGTGCGCGAACGAGGAACAGCAGGCTGAGGTCCAAGGTGGGGGACACTGGTGCAAGTCGTCTATACCTTGTCCATCGCAACAGAATGACTGCGATTGTTGAGGAAATGACGTTCGCCAGAAATGTTTTCTGCCAGCGCGACAATTTGGAGGTGATATAGCGTACCCAAGGCCAGTAGAGGACATGTCGACGCTCCAGGACGTGCCAGAGCCGTTGCAGGGCTGCTCCGCCCCCGACAGCAGCTGTAATCGCGGAGGCGAACCCGGTTGGCCGCAACTCCCTCGAGAGTGCACGGTAAAAGACGCGTGCACGCGCGGTGAAGCTTTTTGGACGAACCGCTAATGCAAGAATGGCTGGTAGAAATGCGGGACTGAGCGCGAGAGAGAGGCAGAGAGAATATGTGCGCAGGGCGATTTGCAGGGGATGACCGGGGTCATCAGAGATGTTTTTTATGACTGCATCGAGTGTCGTTTTCCATGGCGGAGTTGGCTTGGAGGGAGTCATCAAGTACTCGACTATACCCAGCATCGGTCAAGCAAATACAAAATCTTGAAACAACTCCATGTGATTACCAGTTTCAGGCTCAAGCAAGAAGGAAGGAAGGGGCCAAGTAAATACAAAATACATGTACTATAAACATTCCGTACCCCAAGAAATCATCAGAATAAGATACTTGCCAAGTATCAAGACACCGTCTCAGTTCCTGTCCGAGAGCTTGTCGGCATAACTCCAGAAATCAACGTCGACCGACGAAAAAGCGCGTCCGAGACAAGTTTCAAGGTCTTTTGCCAGCCCGGCGCGTCCCACGAGATCGACAAACTGGGCGCGCGAATCCGGGAATACAAAAGAGTGGAGAATGGCCTCTCCCTGGCCACATGCGTGTTCTAGTCAGTCTGGAAGGATCAAAGGAGTACACGTACATGATTCCTAAGGATGGTGGTCAGATGCACCAGCGGAGGGGAGTTCTCCTCGGGGACGACATCCGAGAGATAGTGTTGTGAGGGTGGGGGCAGAAGGTCGGACTGCTTCGCCTTTCCCTTGGTGTCCGGTGTGGATATCTGCGCATAAGGGCCAAGCCACATTCGCCAGAGTTCGAGTTTACGGCCGTCACGTCCGAGGAGCCTGAGCAAGCGATGAACGTGTTGCCAGTCTTGTTCGCCTCCGTTCCACACGTGGGAAGCATCGAGGACAAGGGAGGAGAGTTTAGAAGCGGGACCGACGAGGGAGAGGGAGGAAGAGGGTGAGGTCAGAGTGCCACTGGAAGTCAGGTCGAGGGGGTTGTGTGTTGCGGGGCGCATCATGAGCCTGACCCAGCGTCTGCGTCTGACCCAGGCGCCGGTACTGAGTTTTCCGATTGTTGCGTGCCAGTGGTTGTCGCGGAAGGACCAGTTGTATTCAAAACCGTCGTGCTGTACTTCGCCGAGATCTGTTCGCATGTCGATCATCCAGGCGGCGGAGACCCAGCGCCAGGTTCCGTCGGGGAGAGGGTAGTTGTCAAGGGAGAGATTTGGATGGTGTGAACTAGGGACGTGGTTATGTGGTATTGTGAATGGCTGTGGATCGGAGGGGAAGAGGGAGTGGGGAGAATAGAAAGGTGTGGAGAAGAGAGTAATTCTAGGGGGTGGTCAGTCAGCGCGGAAGTAGAGAGGGTGGGATGACGGACCCCCTCTGGTTTTCGTAGAGGATGGCCCAGCGATACAGGTCCTTGTCGTCGTCGGGGAGAGGGAGTGGAACATCGTCAATGTGAATGTCGTTACAGTCTGTGGGATGGTCGGGGGAGGAGAGGGGGACGATGTTGGGGACCGAGGAGCGCAAAGGGAAAGAGGGGAAGCGAAAGGAGGACTTTTGGAGGAGACGACGGCGAGCAAGATCTGCGGCGGCGGGGTCCTCGGCGCGCATGTGCGGAGGGAGGGACATTGTCAAAAGAGGCAAGGAGCGTGTGCGACTCTCATCAACATGTTCCATCAGGTCGGCAAACTTTGGGCACGTCGGCAAGTGACAAGACTGGCACAACGACGGGGACTCGGCGTGGCGAGGAGATGTCCGTCATGTGGGGCGGGGCTGCCCACTGCGCTGCCAGTGTGTCCTGCGTGCCGGTACGTTGGGAGGGTGGAGGACTCGGTCACACACCACGAGCTGCTCGGGCTGCCATATGGGCCGAACCCGTTCGTGGTCGACACGGGGGAACTGAAGCGGCGGTTTCACGAGGCACAACGACTGTGTCACCCCGACGGGTGGGCGACGCGGAGCGAGGTACGGTAAACTAGACTAGTGTGTGTGTGTACGTGAACTAAACGGTACAAAGGGAGACAAGAACGCGGCGCTGGCAGTGTCCAACGCGGTGAATAGGGCGTACAAGACGCTGGCGTCGCCGATGGAGCGGATTGGGTATCTGCTGGGACGGAACGGGAAGGAGGTGGAGGAGGGGGAGCAGGTGGAGGAGGCGGGGCTGGTCGCGGAGGTGATGGAGGTGAGGGAAGCGATCGAGGGGAGCTCCGGGGCTGCGCTCGAACTACTCAAGAGGGTCAACGATGGCAAGTGTGATGCTAATTGACAAAGAGTCGTACTAATAATGATGGCAGACAAGGTGACGAGTGCGGTGAGTGAGATCGAGGGTGCGGTTGGACGTGGGGAGTGGACAAGGGCAAAGAGGACGGCGGTGCGATTAAAGTATCTGCTCACCCTCGACGACGCGATACGAGACGCGGCGAATGCCGAGTAGTAGTATACATTGGACCATGTTTCGGCGGATGACGATCATGGCACACCGCTCCTCCCACAAGCGGCCCTTCTCTGCCCCTGCGCTCAACAGGCCTGGCAAACTGCAAAAGACTGCACCACCACTCCAAGGCCCTCTCCACGATGCCCGCTACATCCAAGCTCAGCACGACACCGCACGTCCACCCCCAAAACCTTCCCTCCTCGACAACCCAAAGTCTCCCGTCGCCAACTTGGCCGCTGCCTTGGCCATCCCCCTCAACTACCACTTTACAGATCTATTCGACCCCACCGCAAACCGCCGCATCGTCCGGTCCGTCTCTCTCTTTTCCGTCTCTCCCCCGCTCACTCTTTCCACAGCTGCTCCCTCCTCCTCGATACAGTCCCCCAAATCACCGCCATAGGCGACCATACCGACAAAAAGTCTGCAGAGCGTCTCTGTGCCCTTTCCGCCCTCTACCAGCTACACGATCACGGCCTCGTCCGTACTTTTCTCTCTCTCTCTCCCCACTCACAACTGACCCGTGTTTAGTTCGACAAGCCTTCCAAGTCTGCGCCGCCTGTCCCTACCCCCCCGCTCCAGCTTACCTTGTCCGATGGCTCCGTCGTCTCCTACGAGCGCGCACGCAGCTTCATGGATTACTACTGTCGTCTCTACGGCTTCTCAAAACCCGATATCGACTACCAACAGCTCCTTGTCAAGCACGCGAATCCTTCCTGGGAAGCTGCCATGTCCGTCGACGGTCGTCGCATCGGCATGGGGTCCGCTCCCACAAAGAAAAACGCCCTCATTCAGTGCTACCTCGACGTCACCCTCTATCTCGAGAGCTGCGACCCAGCCCTTTGGAAGCGCTACCTCGCTGCCGCAAAATCCGGAAAGGACCTCGGTCTTGCCCCAAAAGTCGCTCTCCACATCAGCGATACCCTCGCCGACGACATCGTTGACCTTTGCTCCGACATAAAGAGGTCCATGCTCTACAGGAACAGACCCGCTTCAAATCACCACACCCCTGCCCCTCACCCACTTGCCCCTCCCCCCTTCTACCCTCGTCACTATCCCCCGCACATTGCCGCCATCCGCTCCGCAGAACTCGACAGGAGACGCCAAACATATCTTCATGATCCAACTTCCGAAAACATGCGATCCATGCGCGCAGCCCTACCCATCTACACCCGTTCCCACGACCTTCTCGCCCACATCTCCAAAAATGACGTCACAATATGCATGGCAGCTACCGGTTCCGGCAAGACCACACAGGTCCCTCAGCTCATCCTAGACGACTATATTGATCGCGGCCAAGGTGCTCATTGCAACATCATTTGCACTCAACCTCGTCGTCTCGCTGCACTCAGCGTCGCCGACCGCGTCGCAAAGGAGCGCGGCGAGCTGGTCGGAGCTGGTTCTGTCGGTTACAGCGTCCGTTTCGAGTCAAAGCCCCCCGAAGAGCACGGTTCCATCACCTTTTGCACCATCGGTGTCTTGCTCAGACGTCTCCAGTCTGCCATGTCAGAGGGTGGCCTCGCTGCCGCAAAACTTGACCAAATCACTCACATCTTGGTCGACGAAGTACACGAACGCGACGTTGACACAGATCTCCTCCTTGTCGTCCTCAAGCGCCTCATGCAAGACCGCAAGATACGCAATATCCCCCTTAAAGTCGTGCTCATGAGTGCCACCATCGATCCACGTTTGTTCCAAGAGTACTTTCCTGACCCCGCCGGTAACAAGGCTACCGTGATCGAAATTCCCGGTCGCACTTTTCCCGTCGCCAGACTTTTCTTGGATGACTTCATCGGTGACATGAAGGCCCATCCCAGGCTCCGCTGGGTGTTCAACGACGAATCCGTCTCCAAGTACCTCACCCGGGAAGAGGCGTACGTCCAGCACAATCATACCGCCGTGTCATCCCTTGCATCGTCGTCTCACCAGCCCTTGTTGACCGAAGACGAACTGGAACTGCCCGCCCCTCTCGTAGCTGCCACAGTCTCCCACGTCCTCCAACAGTCCGATTCTGGTCACGTCCTTGTATTTCTCCCGGGATGGGAAGAGATCTCGTCCGTGCAACGACTCTTGTTAGATGGTAGGCTTCCGCTCGACTTTGGCGATCAGACAAAGTACAGTATCCATGTCTTACACTCGACCATACCCCTTGCCGAACAGCAAGTCATTTTCGAACCACCTCCCGATGGCGTTCGTCGTGTCATCTTGGCGACCAACATTGCCGAGACCTCGGTCACGATTCCGGACGTTGTCTACGTCGTTGACACCGCGAAAATCAAGGAATTGCGTTTTGACCCCGAGCGACATATATCTTCCCTCGTCTCGGCGTGGGTTGGCTCTTCAAATCTCAATCAGAGGGCTGGACGTGCAGGCAGGCATCGCTCCGGAGAGTACTTTGGTCTCTTGAGCAAGACTCGCGCCGCAAATCTTCTCCCGCATCAGACGGTTGAGATGAAACGTGTAGACCTGAGCAACGTCGTCATGCATGTCAAGGCCTTGAGCTTCCCCGGGATGGAGGTCGAGGAAGTTCTCGCGGCCACAATCGAACCCCCTGCAGCCGACCGTGTCGCAGCAGCTATGAAAGCCCTTCAGATGGTCGGCGCTTTGGACCATCAAAAGAACTTGACGTCGCTTGGTCGTGTCCTCCTCCAACTGCCGGTAGATGTGCAGATGGGCCGTTTGGTCCTCTATGGCGTCTTCTTCCGTTGTCTCGACAAGGCGCTGACCCTAGCCGCAATCCTCACAAACCGAGATCCCTTCTTCTCGCCTATACACCTCAAAGCAGAGTCAGCCGCCGTCAAGGCCACATGGTCTCCAAAAGAGTTTAGATCCGATGCATTGACGATACTCAACGCTTTCGATGCATGGCACGAGATGTACCGCAATGGCGAGCATGCCCGGGCGTCCCGGTTCTGCACTGACAACTTTCTCTCAAAATCAACGCTGGTACTGATTACCAGAGTTCGAAGGCATCTCCTGCAATCCCTGTATCAAGCCGGGGTCATCGACGCAGCCGAGGGCGGCGTCTATGGTCGAGCGCGAGACCGCGAATGGATGGTGCCACCAGCACTCAACGCTAATGCACATTCCCTCCCCCTGCTTGCTGCTCTCGTTGCTGTTGCGACGCAACCCAAGTTTGCTGTCCGGACCGGTGAGATGACCTTGCGCACCCAGCACGACAAGGTCTGGCTCTTTGTCATCATCGTCCTGATGCCCGCTGATCGTCTCATAGATGACCTTCATTCATCCGAGCAGTGTGAATCACCGCAAACACATCAGATCGTCCGAAGATGACATCTCTTTGCTCCAGGGAGAGAAGCAACTATATGCCTACGCAGAGAAACGGCAGAATCTCACCCTCGCAGGCCAAACCCCGCAAATGTACCTCATCAACACGACACGTCTCGATCCCATGACCTATCTGTTATTTGGTGCCAACGATATTCAAGTCGCTGAACGCGGGCTTGAATGTGATGAATGGTTGCCTATCGTCGGAAACCTGAATGTTTTGGACGATATCCAGCACTTGAAGACCATGATGGAGGCCTGCATGTTGCGGGTATTCGAGGGTATTCACATGAGCAAAATGCGCACTGGATCTCACCTCGCGGACATGCCTGCCCGCGAGGACGAAGCGGGCGAAGAAATGCTGAACGAAGACCTTTCTCTCTCTCCACGGGAATTATCAGATCTAGACTCCATCACGCGTGATATCGTACAGATACTGAATCGCTACAGCAACGAGCGAATGTCGACACCGTCAGCGGCTAGTTCTCGGAATGCGACACCAATAGCATCTCCCGCATTCTCTACCAGCAGACTACCGGGATCGAGGTCGGGATATTCAACACCGTTTGGCGGTGGTTCCGCATACAACTCACGGCCTGGCACTCCGAGTCGGCTCTCGCGTAGCTTTTACTCTTGATCAGACTGGCATCACGGACAGCATCATTATACTTAGCATATCCCCACCTCGGTTACATTTGTCATGTTACTCTAGAATCTAATACTTGTCGACGTCCTTTGACATAAGCACCCCCGTCCCGAGCCTTGCCCAACACACTCAACCTCATTCATAAGCCAGACTTTTGGCAAGCATTTCTGCTCAGCCCACCTCGCAAATCCGTCTACAACGTCGCTGAAATTCCGCAAAGATGGCTGCCAACATGCGTGGTTTGACCCAGGCGAGTCTCGTCCCTCTTGTCAATGTGGTTCCCGACTGATGCCGTCTCAGTTCATCGCGGACATCCGTGGTGCACGCGTACGCGAATTAGAAGAGAAGAGGATAAACAAGGAGATGGCGAATATCCGCAAGAAGTTCAAAGGTCTGACCTCTTGGCACCATCGCGTCCTCCGGGCTCACAATTCCCAGACGGAAACCTTGACGGTTATCAGAAGAAGAAGTAAGCTCAGGAACGTCACCGTCCATTCCACCTCCAATCTGAATTTCCGCGTCCCCAGGTATGTTGCAAAGATCATCTTCACATACATACTGGGGTACAAGGTCGATGTGGGACACATGGAGGCCGTCAACCTCATATCGAGTTCCAAGTATTCGGAGAAACAGATCGTATGGGCTCGGGCGTTTCAGTTTTGGATACCATCTTACAATATCGACAGGGATACCTTGCCGTGACGCTCCTCATGCACGAGAACTCGGATTTCCTTCGTCTAGTCGTGAACTCGATACGAAAGGATCTGGACGAGAATAACGAGGTCAACAACTGCCTTGCTTTGCACGCAATAGCAAACGTTGGTAGCAGCGAGATGGCAGAGGCTCTTTCCGAAGATGTACACAGACTGCTCATTTCACCGTAAAGCTTATGTCCTCTCTCTTTTCAAATTTGGTCACTCATCGTGCCACAGGACTTCCCAAACGTTCGTCAAGAAAAAAGCAGCGTTGACGCTGTTGCGACTGTACCGGAAGCATCCCGAAGTCATTTCTGCGGCAGAATGGGCGTTGCGGTTGGTATCCATCATGGACGACCCGGATTTGGCACGTTTCCAAGCCGTCTCTCATTGCACATGTCTGACAAACAATCCCCAGGGTGTTGTTTTATGCGTGACAAGTCTCGTTATGGCTCTCGCCCAAGACCATCTTGACGCCTTTGCGGTGTGTTATACCAAGGCCGTCGATCGTCTGCACCGTGTGAGTACGTCGTACGATCGTACCGAGAGAGAGTGAACTCATGTTTTCGTAGTTGGTCATCCAACACGAGTACTCGGCCACGTATGCCTACTACAAAGTTCCCAGTCCGTGGTTACAAGTGAAGCTCCTACGACTGCTACAGTATTATCCCCCAACAGGTGCGTGCCACCTGCCTCCACCAGGCGCGCCACTTAACAGAATTTATAGAGGATCCCGCACTTCGCAATGCGTTGAACGAGGTTCTTCAGATGGTCATGAGTAACAGTGCCGAACCTTCGAGAAACGTGCAGCATAACAACGCCCAGCACGCAGTCCTTTTTGAAGCCATCGGTCTCGCCATTCACCTGGACACCAATTCACCTCTGGTGGACACGGCTGCTGTTCTCCTTGCTCGCTTCATCTCTTCCAAGGAGACAAATGTTCGGTACCTCGGTTTGGATACGATGGCTCATCTCGCAGCGCGCGCAGATTCCCTCGATCCATTGAAGAAACATCAAGGCACGATTATTCTCTCTCTTCGCGACAAGGATATCTCTGTTCGGAGACGCGCCCTAGATCTACTCTACAGCATGTGTGACGTCGACAACTCGGAGTTGATCGTCGGAGAACTCCTCCGATATCTCAAAGTTGCAGACTACGCGTTGCGGGAAGAGATGGTACTCAAGATTGCCATTCTTACCGAAAAATATGCGAGCTCCTACAAATGGTATGTCGATACCATATTGCAACTTATCAGCGCTGCTGGCGACCATGTTGGAGATGAGGTGTGGTATCGAGTGGTGCAGATTGTGACCAACACAGAGGATCTTCAGGAGTATGCTGCAAGAGTTGTCTTTGAGCATCTCAAGGCACCTGTCGCCCATGAGAGTCTAGTCAAAGTGGGAGGTATGATACACGACTCGCAGATGTGTCGTCACTCTGATTGCTAGTTGCATAGGCCATATCTTGGGCGAATACGGTCATCTCATTGCAAACGAACCAGGATACAGCCCTACGGAACAGTTTCAGGCCCTGCACTCGAAATCGCAATTCTGCGTAGCTGCCACCCGCTCTCTCCTCCTCTCTACGTATATCAAATGGGTCAATGTCTTCCCAGAACTCAAACCCCAGCTTGTCAACATCTTTGAACGTTATAGGCATGTTCTCGATGCCGAGCTGCAACAACGTGCCTGCGAGTTCTATGCGCTCGCATCCCGATCGGGTGACGATGAAGTGTTGCAGAATGTTTGCGAGGAGATGCCTCCGTTCCCACCTCGAGTCAGCACATTGATGAGTCGGCTGAATCGCAAGCTCGGTGATACAGAGGACAAACGGACCTGGATACATGGGGGGAAGGAACTCAACCTCGACCGCCAACTAACAAAACCCCAAACGACCAAGAGCAAAGATGGGCTCCTAAGCAGTTTGCCTCCTGCAAGGTCGGGTACTCTACATGCGGATGGCGTGATGAACTCGCTCGCTGGCCTTGATCTATCTGCGACCAGTCATGCTCCAGGGCCCGAGGCAGTTCCCCGGCTTACCATTGGGCCCAGTATCGACAAATGGTTCAACAAGTTGACGTACAGTGCCGAAGGTGTGCTTTACGAAGACGTCCAGATACAGGTTGGCATCAAGTCAAGATTCCAGGGCCACCTCGGGCAGCTCGCCATATACTTTGGAAACAAAGAGTCCGCTCCTCTCACATCGTTCACGTCTACTGTTCATGTCAGCGACCCGGATGCACTCTCTGCTACATTTGCTAAAATCCCCCCAAATGTACTTGCCCCACGTACTCAAAGCCAACAAATCTTGCACGTCGAGTGCAAAAAGGTGTTCACGTCGTTTCCCATCTTGACGGTGTCTTTCTTGGCGGGCGCCCACCAGTCCATCTCAGTACGGCTACCGATCACGATTACAAAGTTCTTTGAAGGTGTCAAATTTGGGCAGGCAGATTTCTTTGAACGTTGGAAGTTGATTGGGGGCCCACCGAGGGAGTCACAGGTTGTTTTGCCAATATCATTGGACAACACAGGCCACATTGATGTTGCACGCAATCGACAAGTGATCAGCGGTAATCATCTGGCGATCCTGGAAGATATTGATCCTAATCCGAGCAACCTTGTTGGAGCTGGGGTTCTCCATACCTCTGTAGACGGCAAGGTTGGATGCTTGCTGCGCCTTGAGCCAAATCGCGAAGCAAAGGTATGTTTTGTTTTTTTTGACCGTGCATAATTCGCTCAACGTGAACAAGTTGTGTCGTATCACAGTCAGGAGCACTTCGGAAGACGTAGCAGCTGAAGTGCGGAAACTCGCGGAAACTGTGCTCAAGGCAGATTCCTAACGGCCCTTGTTAACTCCAAGCACTCCATGCGTTAATAATATCCAAACACGTATAATACAGATATAATATATCAGCAGTTTGGAAAGTAATCGAAACAGTGAGAAAATCAGTTATTGGGTCGAATTACAAGTTACTGCAGGAATGTATCATGTACCAGGGTGTATCATCGTCGAATCAAAAGCCCATTGAAAATGCTCTTCATCTTTTTACCAGGTTCATCGAATGCCGTTGCCGACGCTGCATCCGGATTCCGAAGTAAGTGCACAGAATGCGAGAGGGTATGTGGCTCAACAGAAGTGGACGTGAAAGTCGAGATTGAATCAGTTGATACTGATTTGGGTCGCAACAAGCGCGGTCGGCTTAGCGTACGTGATACTCGATCCTCGGGAAACGTTGAGAGTTCACGGGAAGAGACTTCGGGAACGGAACCTCGTCGAAGGATGGCAACATCCCCACGAGGTGGATCAAGGGGAGAAAAACTATCAGGTAGAGGGTGGGAGCTGGTCGGAGGCTGGTCGGACAATGAAGAAGGTTGAAATGATTGTGGATGCATGCGACCAACAGGGGATGTGGGTGAGGGTGGAGAGTGGAGAGTTTTGTCCAGCAGGCAGGGTTGAGGAATATCCCATCTCGGAACAGCCGGACGAGATTCAACAGTGGCAAGCTGACTGACACGTCGTAGAGCTATTTCCTCCACTTCAAAGCATCGGGAACATAGATCGGATAAATGGTCATTTTCAACCGAGCTGGCCTTCGAACCAACGAGTCTTGCGCTGCGGATTAAAGATGAACTGACGCACGCAAGGTGTCTCGGTATATCAAGGACGTGAGGAAGGAGGGGGACAGCCTCTCTCTCGAGGACTGGAATGGTCGGACCCCGTTGGTGCAAGGAATTCACGACTTTGAGTCGTTGATGACTGAAAGCGGGATGGCCAGAATGAGGGCTGTAGGTATCGTGGATTGGCGTGGAGACAACCAGAATGTAATCTACCATCGCTGGGAGATTTTGCTTGAGAAAATTCTTCACCCCGCGCATGTATTCCTCTTTTCGCACCATCTAAGCCACATACCCGGATCAGCTGCATTAACAAGATACGAGGTTTGCAGCCTTACAACGTTGAGGTTGGCTAAACTCTGAACCACTTTAGCTATCAGCGTGAGGCTACGCTGTACTGTAGTGCTGGGTAGTCCTGTGTGATGTAAGTTTGTGTCCCAGTAGGTAGACCATTGAACTACCTGGGGTTAATCCGAACAGGTGCGGATGAAGGATAGCAGGTACAATGAAACGAAGGAAACAAAAGGCGGAGACACTCTGCCAGGGAAGCTCCTTGTTCTGGGTGTCTCGTCCATCTTTGTTTTTGTACCGAGTTTCAACAAGCTTCCGGATGTGTTCAAACAATCTACGCATTTCACTGAGCAGCAGCCCCGTCAGCGAGGAAGTTGTATGATTCGGACATGCACATACTGAGGGCAATCACTTCTATGGGCATAGATAGAGTCCCATATTGTCTGACACCACTCCACCAATAGTTCAACCCCGCGCTCGACGTCCTTGGGGCTCTTGCCGCTGCGATTTGGGTCGACTTCAATAGTTATCTTGTCGGAGCAAATTTGACGAATGACTCTTCCGATACTTGCTTCCAAAAATGCCCTCCCGTAGAAAGCCATAGCAAGTTCCATCGTCTTCGTAAATATAGTGTTGCCCCGAAATAGTACACTATGTGCTGTGAAAATCAGTTTATAAAGACACTTTCGGAATAGGAAACAAGCTCACAGCTAGGTGTGCCGTCTACTTCACGATCCGCATATTCTGTGATATGTTCCACGAGGACGCCCTTGGCAATGGCAATGAACATGAGTTGTTCGGACAAGGTACGCAGTTGAAGCTTGCGCTCGAAGTCGCTCATCCACTCCAAAACATTACGCGAATGGAGCAGCTAAAGGAAAGAAACTATGGGTGAACAAGCTAACCTTGGTGACAGCTCAATGTCTCACCGTGAGCATGCCAGAGTAGCTAGAGTGGGGGAGAATAATCTCTCTACAAGAAAAGTTGAGCGATAATTGGAAAGACGCATTACAGAGGACTCACTCATGAACTTTGAGCTTCATGCGTATCTCACCGACCTGAATACCAGTCAAAAAGCCACTTGACTGGATAACCGGGAACCACCCCTCTACATCTTCACTTCGACGGAAATTGGTGAGCGCAATACGGATAGAGCCGAGGAGCGTCGGTTTCACAAGCCGCTTCTCCTTCCATAACAAGACTTCTAGAGCTTCAAAGGGTGGTAAATCCGCAAATAAGAAGTTTTCGTGCCAATCCGGAGAGCCTATCCCCTTCATCACAGTCGTTCGACCGCAAACATTGTCATTTATTTGAATTTCACAAAACACATCCAAGTCGACAGGATCGGATTCCATCTTGGAGTCTTCGCCCAGTGTCAAGGAACTTGCGCTGGGGTCGACGAAGGGTTTCTGATGGCCAAGATTGCGCCCTTGCATCACAGTGACCTCGACTTGCCGCCACATGCGATACAGCCCGCCATCTGAAGGAACGCAAGGTTGACCGTATATCTCAGCCCTGGCATAGGATCGAAGAAGAACGAGCCAAGTATTGCAAATATCTGTATCGCCAAATTGAAGATATATCTGTTCTGAGCCAGGACCGGAACTCCACCGTTGCCTACTGTTCTTCCAGGGATCAACAGGAGAGGAAAATAGGAGGAAGAGGAAACCACACCCAGCTGAGGATATCCCAATACAATTCTTACGAAGGAACAATGACGGGTCGGCGTAGCGAATGTCGGTGTGATTGAGCATATGCAAGTATACCGTTTGATATAGAATTGTTTCCTTTACCAGCTGTCAGTCGAGTGGAAAGAACGACCGTGATGGACACGCCATACATCGACATAGATGTTCAGGAGGCAATGGTCATCTTCGTCTAGTATTTTGCATGTCGCATGTCTCCACTGGACTGATCCGCCGGGAGAGGAGCGAGTGAGCGATATCCAGCTTGATTTTTCTATAGTGCATGGCTTAGCGAGCACCACGGTTCATGTGGTGGATTGCGGACCTTTGACCTTCTTGGGGACATCCTCGATGGATTTACGGAGTTCCTTGCGATCAGCTTTGCGGCGTGAGACTGCGGGCTAAGGAAGAGCGGTGAGAGGAAGTCAGAAAGACACTGGGAGCACACCTTGCGTAGACCGAGGGCTGCTGCGGATGGGACATAGAGCTCGGTAGAGACGATGAACTCGCGCAGGGAGGCCTCTTCAGGGATGCGCGACTCGGTGAGCGACATGGCGGAACAAGCTGTCAATGAGGCGGCGGCCACTCAAAGTCTCCACATTTTCTAGATTCAGTTTGTTTCGCAAGCATTGTCTTAATGCTACTACAACGTCATGCTTTCATGTTCGAACGTAGCATCCTCTCCCAAATCCAGTACCACAACACTTCACGAAAACAGGGACAATTATGGTATCAACAGAAAAGAGACAAACCCAAGAGAGATCTAGCAATATTCGATGAGATGCAACTGTCGATATGCAGAAAATAACCTTGATGGCAAAAAACAAAAAGAAAGAGCGCGATCAAGGAGGGTAACATAACATGAACGGTGATTGGTTGTAGAGTGTGAAACCTTGAGTAAAGCATTCGAGTAACGTAAAATAGCAGCAAATTAGACGAGTTCACTCTTGTTTGCGCCTACAATGTGCGTGATGCGTGAGATGGCGCATTATAATATCAACCCAATCATACCCTGTGGTGTGTCCATTCCCGTTAACAATAGGCTTCTTTCCCTTCACAGGCTTCTGGTATGTCTGAATGTAGAAGTTGATGAAGAGCACCAGATAGCTCGAAAGGAGCCCGCAGCCTAACAGTGCAGCCGTCTCCGTTCCAGCGCAGTTCGCGACGTGAGGGAGATCAGGGAAACGGGAATGCGCGAAGTGTTGGTAGGCTATACTAGGTGTCAATATCTTTCGAACCTCTGGAAGTCAACTTGCACGCACTGCCGAAGTAGACAATGAAGAGATCGATGACGAACTGCGTAATTTGCATACTTGTCAGGTATTTCTTCCACTAAAGACCTGGGTGAGACAGATTCGAGCTATGATAGTGATGGAAATACCCAAATCTTCGCACCACCAGCCGTCGCGTAGTAGTAGTAATCTGTAACCCATTCAGTAACCGCGCAAATAATTCACCCAGGCACTCACACATAATGACATGGACTAGGAGATTCAGGGAAATAACAACCCATGACTGAAAAGAAAACTGAGGAGACAAGATGATCGGCATAAGGCTGGAACTCACAACGCTCGTCTTGCCATTCAACTGTACGAAGCATAATAAAGCCGTTGCAGAGTGGTGAAAGACGTGCAGGAAGGCTAGACATCACATTATAAGGTGGATTGACATGATGAAGACTGGAACACAGACCCAGAGGCTTTTTCTTTAGCGCCAAGAAGACCGTGTCGAAAAGCTCGATGTATTTGAAGTAATAATTAATCATGTAGTAAAATTCGAGTCTCTAGTTGGAAATGATAAGTGGGGACTAATAGAGACTCGAAAGGACTGACTGGAGTCCACGATGTCTCGTTACACATGGTATCATATGTGCCAGACTTGACCCATATCGATGCCACCTCTTCGACCATGAGGGCAAGGAGGAGACCACTTCCCAAAGTCAATAAAGCATTGTGAATGCGAAAGAGTGTGTTGAGTTTTTGTGGAGGGCGGTCCTTCATGACTTCCTGAGTGCTGAAAATGATGACGAGGTAGGACGCCAGGGTCGCGGACACGACAGGCAGTGTTGAGAGAGGGCTCTTGCCTGGGACATAATGAGAGAGATGGTAGGGAAGAACGTTAGCGGGCAAGACGGTGAGGAGAAAGTCGGCGAGAGGAGCCATGAGTGTGGAAGGACAAGTTGAAAAAATTGCAAAGTTATGTATGGTATAGCTAGGAAAACGTAACCCCCCACATTTCCGGGGCTGTCGGCCTGTCCGGGGGGTCCACCGGGAACCACATGAGAACCGACCCCCTCGATTGGTCCAGTCCCGGAATTCGGAACCCATCTTTCTCTCGATTTGTCTCTACGAAGAGCGAAGAAAAAAAGAAACCAGACGTAGATCGGACGGGATGGTTCAAGCGTTGTCCGAAATGTCTCAGAGCGACGGAATGGAGAGGAAAACGGAGCTTTGGCCGTGTCTGAACGTAGAATTTATCTTATGTGAGGAATTGAAACTGCTCCACCAACTCTCGAACAGGATCCACACCGTAGAATACTGTTATAGTCTCCTCTGATGGAGAAAGTTCTCGGACCCTGTTCTCGATCGATACGGGGGCATAAATATTTGTGGCACGTGAATTTGATCATTTCTCAATTTTTCAAGTGAGACCTGGCCCATGCAGGTCCAGGGATGCGGCTATGTCAATTTGCTTTGCAGAATGGTTTCGTTTGTTGATGTAACTCGAGCGGACGGTGATGGCCGACGACAATGTCTCACCTGACAACATTCAGTCATGTCACTGGCACGCTCTGGTCGATGCTAGCACATTGAATTAGCCCGAGCTGGCGCGGAGAGGTATATGCAATCCAGCCCCACTGGCAATCGTCAACCCATGCTGAGATCGTTTCAGCCACTAACCTCACACCAAGATCATGAGTGGCTGAGCCCGTGAACGGCATGTCTATATCGTCACTGGTGCCGGTTACGGGCTCATTGTACATGTGTAGATACCTTGATGTAAGGAGTACAGGGCGGATCTAGATGTGCATGTATTTTGTATTTTCAACGGTTGGCCGTCACCGTGGGTCCAACGTAGGAATGCTCAGTCAAGTTGGCAATGCATACACGAACCACGGCGACGAGTTGGACAGCACTACATGAAAGGCAGATATCCGGTCCGGGACAAGTCCTGAACGACCGCAAAGCAGCGAAGCGATTGGAGTTCACGCTATATGATCTGGAAATTTTGAAAAGGTGATGAATAAAACGCAGCCACAGAAATCGCGGAAATTTGTGTAGACAATGACCTCAGGCTAGAGAGAGAACTCGATGAACTGTAGAGGTCCCGGTGGGCAAAGCAAGCCGAACACTGCCTGGATAATGATAGTGACTGCAACAGGACTCTTACTTGAAAAGGGTTACATTTCATGAACAAGCTAGCCGATGTTGAACAGGAATCCATCATCCTTTGACAGAATGACCTCGGGGTGTTACGGTACAAGAAGTTGGGTTGGCTGTCACCATGGACGGCCCGGGCCCGCTCCGCATGGAAGCAGATGCGATAAAGTCACGTGAGATGACGACGCTGCGCTTTCCTTGTTTGTCAATGCCCTATTCGCTCGACACCTTTACGGACGACGACTAACTTGAGGAGAACTTGAAACACGTACGAACGTCGTCTCGCCACAATGTGGTGGTTGGATCCAGGAAAAGAAGTTTTGAATGTCGTACGTATCACCATCAACGTCACATCTACGACTTCCAGTTCTAACATCGACGCGCGCAGTTGTTCAACCGAATTCTCGCTCCATATGTCGAGAACCTCGACATGAACCAGGTCAATTATGGAATAGGACAAGGTCATCTCTTTCACCCCACTTTTTGCTACTCCCGTAAACGTTGTACCGTCTCTAGGTCAGCTGACATTGCGGAACCTACGCCTCAAGAAAGGTGCTCTTGATAAGTTCAGACTTCCCGTCGACGTTCTCGAGGGTTGGTACACAAACTTCTCTTCGACACTCGTTAAAATCATGTCTCCAGGATATCTCGGGACATTCACGTTGTCTCTTCACTGGATGAATTTGGGCAATCAACCAGTGGAAATACTCATTGAAGATGTCTGCCTCCTCGTGGTGCCTTCTCCGCAGGATAACATCAATTCTGATGAGGAGGAACGCAGGGCTCAAGCCGCCAAGCAAGAGCGTCTCGAGAATGCCGAGTTGTTGCACATGCGCGGACAGGCAGAAGTCTCGTCGGGTATATCAGTTCCTAGCTTGATATCAATGGTTGTTCATAATTAAATTCGGTTTAGCAGATACTTCCCCTCAGTCGCAGGGTCTCTGGGCTTCTTTGACCGCCAAAATAATCAATAATGTGCAAGTGACAGTCAAGAATATACACGTAAGATACGAAGACAAGTTGAGCGTTCCTGGAGTAAGTATGATCGCTGGATCAACCCAACTTGATCCGAATTGTTGCTTGTAGCATCCTTTCGCTGCAGGAATTACGCTCGCTGGTTTCGCCATCCAGTCGGTCAATGAACAATGGGAGCCAGCATTCATCGAAAGTACCGCGGGTGCAATCCATAAGGTAGGTAGCGTCTTACAAGCTTCACAGTGTCACTCACCACGACGTAGTTGTCAAGCCTGCAATCCCTAGCCATATACTTTGATACAGATTCTCTTAGCATGGCTGGCTTACCATTATACGAATCCAAGAGGAAGTTCATGGAAATGGTATGCTATTACCCCAAGTTTACCGCTATCGCTAACATTTGTCAGATCTCCTTAAATGACCGAAATTCCCCTCACCAATTCATCCTCAGTCCCGTGTCGGGGGAAGGTAGAGTAAGTAATGTATTGACTCTGATGGAGTATGGTCTTATCGAGTCCCTGGAGATTGTTGTGAACCACAAGGTAGACGACAAGACACCTCAGTTTGATGTGCGGCTGCGTTTTGAAGAGATCGGCGTAGCTTTGGATGACAATCAATACCGGGACGTCATATCTCTCGTGGATATGTACCATTTTTATATCCGCAAACTTCAAGTAAGTTCAAAGTGGATGCTACGTTTAGATTACTGAAGTCACCAGTACCGTACATTCCGGCCAAGTGACAAAGACTTGGCAAGAAACCCTGCCAGAGCTCGTCTGCGATTCGCTGGTTCAGCCATTTTAAACAACGTTCATGAACGACGGCGGAAATGGACTTGGGCTTATTTTGCGGAACGTCGTGACGACCGAAACAAATACGTGGAACTTTTTGAAAGAAAACTCATGAATACTCTCCGAGAGCATGTACGTAAATGTTTTCGACGGATGGTTTTTTCCTGATTGACCACACGGCAATAGGAAGCTGCCTCTGTTGCAGCCTTGGAACGCAAGCTCACATATGAAGACATCCGCTTCTACAGGTCCATTGCGCGTTCTCGTCTACGGAAGGACATCGCGAAACGCAAAACGCTGGAAGAGGAACGTGCTCAGCGACAAGCACGCAGTTGGACATCTTGGTTGTGGAACACTGCAGACTCTGATGTTCCAAGTGAGGATGCAGGTTTCGGCAGTCCAATGACTGAGGAGCAACGAAGGCAACTGTATGATATCCTCGACTACGACGAAAAATCTGCGATCGCGGCATCCTTGGAAACACCGCGGGATGCTGTTAAGCTGCGAGTTGCAGCAGAGCTGAGAAAAGGATCTTTTGCGTTGAAGAGTCATCCGAGAGGAGAGGCCTCGGATATTATATCTATGGTTTTTGAATCATTCTGCGCTGACTTTATTCAGAGACCGGACAATTTCGAAGCTTCTGTCTCTCTCGGAGGACTGGGTGTATTCGATGGGACCACCAAAAATACCCTTCATCCTCAAATCGTACAAGTTAAGAATCCCATCGCCACGCAAGTCAGGCCAGGGAAGCATCCAGAGCCCGATGAACCTTTCTTTTATCTCAAACTTGAGAGCAATCCACTCGATCAGCGGGCAGACTCGGCCCTCACGGCTCGCATGCGCCACATGGAAATAATATATCACCGAGGATATGTCGAAGCAATCGCGAAGTTCTTGAGACCCCCCGAGAATCAACTGGAGTCAGTGGAAGCGTTGCTCGTGAGTAAATGTCTGTATTCCCTCTATCATGATATGACTGTATCGCAGACCGTTGCCAGTCAAACTCTGGAAGGTTTGAGAAAGGAAACTCGGGCCGGTTTGGAATATGCGTTGCAAACCCACAAGACGATTGATTTGCAAGTAGATATGAATGCACCTGTTATTATTATTCCTGAGGAGTATGCGCTTTTATCAGCATTTTTGCCATGTGACCTGACCTTCCACCAGTGTCACATCCTTCGACGGTGGCCACTTGATAATTGATGCCGGACACATTGCTGTGGAGAGCGATCTCGCTGATAAGGACGCCATGCGCGAACTACAAGCAAAAAAGAATCAACAATATAGTGAAGCAGATTACAAGCGCTTGGAGTCGCTTATGTATGACAAAGTGATGCTCAAGCTCGAAGCTGCGCAGGTGATTCGTTTTTTGCGTTACGGGTTCAAGTATTGATCGACCGCAGTTTATCATGGGCACTAACTTGCAAGCGTGTCGCGACGCTCTGACGTCGAAGGCTGGCGACCACCTCCATCTTCTGGAGCGTACTAACATCGATCTTCAAATACAGAACTCGATTGTTCCAAGTGCTCTCAGTCTCACCCGATTCAAAGTTTCGGGAAAACTGCCAAGTTTGCATGTCAATCTGTCTGATACGAAGTACAAGACGCTCATGCGGTTAATTGACGTTACTATTCCACAATTTGGCGAGGAATCGGAGAGGAGGCACAAACCAAAGCCGTCGCCACCGTACATTGATACGGAACCCATAGTCTTGCCTTTGTCTGCGGGATTATTCTCGCCCACAGGACTGGAATACAACGTCGATGACAATCAATCTGAAGCTGAACATGCCTCCACTAATCGTGACGATGTGTTCTTTGAAGCGAGCGATGGAACCTCTGAGGTAATAGATATCGTCATTTATTGCTTAAGCCTCACTGACATCTGCAATAGAATCCGGAACTCCGGCAGCACATCTTCGAATTGGATTTCGCGGTCGACGATTTGCGTGCATCAATTTCACGTTCAGGATCAGATGGGGGCGAGAAGTCGCTTGGATATGTCACCCTCCAACACTTTCGACTTGGCTTAGTGCTCCTCAAATACAATCTAACTGTGGATGTCAATCTTAGGTGAGCATAAACACGGTGGGCTGGGTTGGTGGTTGACGCCTTACGAAGGGCTTTGATCATGAATATCGTGCAAGTTGACAAGGATCCGATCCAGCTCATTTCCTCCGATTACACGGATGATGGTGACAAGGATCTTCTCTCAGTCTCGTACCTGCGTGTTCAGAGAAATTCTCCGGAGTTTTCTACAGTATACGACAACATCGAGCAGAGTGTTGATGTCCGCCTATCGACATTCGTTTTTAATGCCGCACCGGAGCCTGTCATTTCCCTGTATGATTTCCTAATCACCACATTTGTTCCGCAAGGAACTTCGGAGACTGTTCAAAGCTTGGAACCTGCTGGCGTTACGGGGGCACGACCTCAATCTAGCAGCACTACCCGTATCGCCGTCAAACTAGATAGCATTCAAGGTGAGTAATGGGAAATGTAGCTGCAGAGCTTCCGCTTACTACGGCGAGCAGTTGTGTTGATCAACGACCTCGCTAGCTTGGCGACTCTCTCACTTTCAACGGCTTCTGTTCTCATGGTTTTGAGATCGAATACTATGCGTATCACTGGTCGTCTGGGGAGTCTAGCCCTGAGCGATGATCGCTCTGTGGATGTTTGCCGGAAGGAGTTTAAACAAATTTTGTCCATCGAGGGCAGCAATTTTGCCGAGTTCAGATACCAAACCTATGACCCCGAGGATGAAGGTTACACTGGCATCAAATCGGCTATTTATTTGTCCGCAGGCTCACTCAAAGTTCACTTCCTCGAACAGCCCTTTCATGACATGTACCTGTTTGTCACAAAACTTGCAAAGCTCAAGATCCTGTATGATACAGCTCGCGATGCAGCTGTACAGAGAGCCTCTGAAATCGAACGTATGCAATTCGAAATCTCCGTGAAGACTCCCATCATCGCCTTCCCTTCTGATCCCGCACGCCTTCCTGATGTTCTAACAATGCGCCTTGGTGAGGTGTTTGCAAACAACTCCTTCGACGGTGACATCAGTCGGATTTCGGCGAGTCTCAATGGCCTACAGCTTGTGTCGGACCTATATTATGACGGCAAACTTTCCACGCTCAAGATCGTCGATGACATCAGTATCATTGCAGACATATACCAGCGTGCACGCATCGACCGCGTTCAAGATGAGGAGACGCCGAATACTCAAGTAAGCCTTAGACTTGGATAAGGTGGACGCTGCTCAACCATGGTAACAGATTGCCATCAAAATATCCGATATAAAGCTCTACCTCACTCAAATCCAATACGAGATTCTCGTCGGACTGTCTCAGTCAATACCGCGCGTACTTGCTGGAGCTCCTGAAGGCACTGCCCAGGCTGATTCTGTTATAACAACCGCCTCGAGTCTCGGCCACCCTTTGACCGCTGCTCCGGACGTGCAAATGTCCCTTGTCAATCTAGAACCCGAGATCCGCGTATCATCTACTCCAGATGGAGATCGGCCCTGGACTGCTATTGACCTGGTGGCATCTATAGCTGCCGTCAGATTACACTTGTATGACAGAGAGGCAACCACCGAGGCAAACCTTAGAGATCATGGGATTGCACGGTTTGCCCTGAATGATGTCAGCCTCCGTTCCAAATCAATGTCTGACGGGGCTTCTGAGGCCCAGTTGGTCTTACGATCATTTACCATGAGCAACACTCGACCTGGCGGATCCAAATTTAGGGAAATCGTTCCCGCTGCTGATCACGAACGAAACCAGTTCATGATTCTTTATTCTTCGTCTGGTGCCTCTGCTCTTGCAATCATGACGGTCGATGCTCCTCATATCATCTTTTCTGTGGAGCCCATCTTCTCACTTCTGTCATTCTTCGCCAGTGGTCCCCCAAGTCCAAGGGTCTCTGACAGAAACCACGAAAGAGAAACCAGAAAGGAATCTTCGGCGGTCCCTACCACCAGCTTACGACTTGAGCTTCATGATGTCTCCATCAGTGTGCTCGAAAACGATTCCGATCCCTGTTCCCAAGCCATTAGACTTCGTATAAATCAAATCATAATATCTCAGCAGGTCAGCATCGTCCAGTTAATCACGGGTGAGGTGCTGACTGGGCATAGGGTGTCCTGGCATTGAGCGTCAACCGCCTCGGGATGTCGCTGATACGAATGGGAGCAGAATCGGACACCGTGCGCTTTTTGGACGATGTTGAACTGACATTTTCTCTGGACAGCCGGGCCTCTGAGCCAGAACAACACGTATCAATGGAGGTTTCGTTGACGGAAATAGTTTTTAGGGCGTCGTATCGTGATATCATGCTCATCACCGCGATCGCCACAAAAGCCGTTGAACTATACACTAAATCGCAGGGAGATGTCTTGCTCGATGGAGAACAGTCCTCGAATATGCCAACCCGAACTACCCGGTCTGCATCGTCCGTGGTGGGTGCGCGACGAATGTCTACGAAAGCACATATTGTCATGTCGAAGGAACAGGTATAACCTCGCAGCACTCTCACACATGAAAGTATATAACGACGGCTTCAGATGAAAGGAACCATCGATGGTTTCAGATTGATTTTAATTGGGGATCTACACGAACAGCCTATGCTTCAATTCAATGTGAAGCCCTTTATCCTGGTAGCTAAAGACTGGTCATCGGGGGTGAGCCTTACACGGCAAGATCAAGCTCGTGAAATTGACACGCGTAATCTAGCTTCAGGCGTCAACCGTACTAGAAACGCAGATCAACTACTGGAATCTTACAAATTCACACTGGGAACCTTGTATGATCTCCTTCTTATTCAAAGCATCAAGCAGTTGACCCCCGTTGTTAGTCATTGACCCATGGAACTTTACGCTAACGGTAGCTTTAGTTAATTGACTACCTGGGCGGGTTGCGCTGACAGTGATCACGATAGTTGAATCAGGATCAGGCTTCAGGTGCCCTCAAGGTCTCTATGGCCGCTCGCGAGCGCTTGGACCTCAATCTTAGCACTACATTTGCCGAGCTTGCAACAACCTCTATCAATATGTGGGGGCGAGAAGGAGAGCTGGTTATGGAAAAGGATCGCGGGAGCTATGCTCCATATCGAATTCGGAATCGCACTGGTTCCCCTCTTTTCATTTGGTCGGATAACGATACCAGCACTGGAGTGCAGGAAAGCAATGTATTCAAACTTAATCACGATCAGACCATCGACTGGCGATTTGATGACTGGAAGAAGCTGCGGGAGGTAGGCCTGGAAGCGAAGTTTGTCGGCCATTGGCTGACTAATTTTCAGCACGGTTCCGCTTCCGAACAACACAACATTGGTATCCAAGTCGTCGGGAAACCCTGGGAAGCTCTTCGAGGCATCCCGGTTGACAAGGAGGGAGAGTTCACTTTCTCGTTACGACCTCGGACAGAGAAATATGCTGATCGTCTGCTGTGCGCGGTAACTGTGGAAGACAATGTCAAAATAGTGACTCTGCGCTCGACCTATTTGGTGGTGAACCTAACGTTTTACCCATTGGAGCTCATGTTGGTGGATCATACTGGGCATCCTGTGTACTCGTTGGAAAAGATCGGTCTGTCACTAGCTTGGTATTCTTGAGTTGTCCCGCTCACGGTCACGAAGCTCCTGGCCAAGACTATGCATTGCCCATTGAAGCTGTCACACAAAACCGAATTAAAGTCCAGCCAGATCGTGAGTACAGCGCTTTTTACATATACTGAAACTTACCAGACCGCATTACAGAAGGTTTTGGTTATCGTTGGTGTTCGTCTCTGCGATTCGAGGATTTGGTTGCGAAGAAGTCCCTCTCCATTAGTTGTCCTCACAACGATCAACGGGAAGCACCTTTCCGCTTCCAGGCATGGGTACAATCAGACTCCAATGATCCTGCTGCAAGGCGAGTTTGTAGTTCGTATCATGCTTCTTGTCATCTCTTGACGCGCTCCTTAGGAAATCTCCCAAAATCAAAATCAAACTCCGTGCTCCGATTGAGCTGGAGAACTTGTTGCCCTACAATCTCCAATACCGTATCTATGACAAAAACGCTGACCAGAATTGGAAAAGCTACCTACGAAAGGGTGGTGTGATGCCAGTGCACTCTGTGGAACTAGACCACTTGGTCCTACTAAACGTGGAGGTGCAAGATACAGGTGAATCTGCCGAGTCTCTGGGGTGCAGAACTAATGGTTCTCACAGTCTTCAGGCCAAGCGACTTCGCCATTATAAATACTGACCGCCACTCTGACTTCGATATTGAATCCCGCTTGACACTTCGCGATCAAGGCAACCGCAAACTCCACCTGAGTCTTAATTATGTGTATGTCACCTCTTTATCTAACGAGGTATTGCGATCTCACCTACGTCGAGTCGGTATCCCGAGGCTGGGGGAGCGTTCAAAGTACAGATTTATTGTCCATACCTTGTCGTGAACAAGTCGGGAATGCCTTTCAATGTAAAGACAGCTCGATCAAATCGCGCCGCTTCTCCGTTAGACGTTGCTGGTGATACTCGACCAGGTATGAATATGTTGTGATTTCATTGTATCACTCATTCATGTATGACACAAGACGTTCTTGCCACTCCCGTGCCATTCTGTAAGTTCCGGTGTCTCACTACGAGCTTATATACTAATAGCATGGGTAGTGCTGTCTCATCCCCACGACAATGCTCAAGCGTTTATATTCAAGGTTGGGGAATCGGGTTGGTCGAATGTAATGTGTCTTCCATGTGACCTGAATTCGTATGAATGCTGATGTTCTCTCAATGGTTCAAGGTATTCAGCCTTGAAGCTCCAGCGGCTGACGCAGAGATGGTGATTCCGTCCGTGAAACAAAGGAACGAGGAATATCATTTCGGATTATCCTGGACAGAGGGGCTGGGAAAGTACAAACTTACTAAAGTGATCACAATCTCGCCGAGGTTTATGTTGAAGAACGACCTCCCCTTTCCCATCCAATTCCGTGAATACAAGGGATTGCTACGCGGTCGAGCTGTACTGGAATCAGGAGAACGTACTCCCTTTCAAGCCATGCAGGCCGGGGAGGAGAAGCTTCTCACCATTGCATACAGTGGTCTCAATGCGCGATGGTAGGTGAATGGGAGCAAGATGCTCCTGCAATGTTGACCAACATCGTTAGGTCATCCCCTGTCAACATTCAGGACATCGGAATTATTCATCTTCGAGTGCCCAAAACTTCAGACGACAATCAAGTGGATATTGTTACAGCGGACATCAAAATCAATGGGTCCACTATCTTCGTCACCTTCTTGAAAGCAGATGGATGGCCCTTTGAGCTAGAAAACGATAGCGACTATACAGTTTTTGTTTGCCAATGGGTAATTTCTCTTTCAACGTCGTCGTGCCAGTTAATGACCGTATTCAGGACTCGGCTCGAAATGAAGTAGAAACAGTGAAACCGAGCATTTCGCGATACAAACTTGCACCACATTCCGTTACGCAATATGCATGGGATCAGCCTGCTGCAAGAGAGAAAAAACTCATGTTGATGATTAACGATGCACGCCGCGTGGTTGACATCATGGAAATTGGTGTTCTTGTCCCATTCAGATTCCAGGTTCGTTTCAATGGTGCCTTGCTTTGGTTTTGCTGACCAGCTACCTAGGATCGACAACGAGCGCGTGCCGTGTCGCTGGACGTACGGGCAGACCACCAGAAACAAATATTGCGAATCACTCCTTATATTGCAGAGCGCAGCTTGTATAAGCCCAAACACCGGACTAGTAGCTCGCTATCCCGATCTGATACACTGGGAAGTGTCGAGGCCTTCGAGGCAGTTTCAGAGGACGCTGCGCCTACTCTGAAGGTCGAAGTCGATATTGCAGGCATAGGAATATCCCTCATAAATCGCAAGATGATTGAGGTGGTGTATGCCTCATTAGAGTCCCTACGTTTCGAATACAACAATACCCCGGTCTCGCAGGCAGTTACCCTATGCTGTGGGTCCCTTCAAATTGACAACCAACTCCACGATGCATTATATCCTGTTCTCCTCCAACCGAGCCCGGTTTCCAAAGAAGCTAGTGGAACAGCTGCTGTTCCCCCAACAATTCAAGCGTCTGTCGTCTGGCTAAAAGATCAAGGTAGGAACATGTGGAACTAGTGTGCATTTTTCTAACAATTTTTATAGAGCACGGTGTTCTCTTTGTCAAATACTGTTCTATTCTGTTGCAGGCCTTGACGATCGAGGCCGATGAAGATTTTCTCTTCGCAATATATGATCTTACACAGGTCAAAGGCGCCTCATGGGAGGAGAACGCAGAAGAGTGAGCCGATAACTCGAAATTCGGATCATGACTCATCTATTCCCAAGTATCTTAATACAGTACCCAGAAATAATTCCCGACCCACAGCCGACCCCTCCCGGACGAGACGTCTACTTTGAAGTCCTCCAGTTACACCCCATTCAGCTAACTCTGTCTTTCATGCGAACTGAAAGGGTCAGCAGTGAGGAGAAGTGAGTCATGGACGGTGCATGTTACTGTCCAGTCTTCTCATCTTAATGCAGGTTGAGCATTCGGAACCCCTTGGCAGTGGTGGTTAACGCGCTAACAATGACACTGGGAAATGTCAATGATGCACCTCTCGAGTTGAACGCCCTCGCCATCACAGATATGCGACTAGCAATCCCGGAACTACAAAATCGTATCACATACCACTACCGTCAGGATGTCCTGCGGCAACTGTACCGCATTCTCGGTTCTGCCGATTTCATTGGGAATCCAGTGGGTCTCTTCACGAATGTCAGCTCTGGGGTTGCAGACATCTTTTACGCGCCATACCACGGCGTTGTCATGCATGGGAACAAGGAGTTGGGTATCGGAATAGCAAAGGTAGCTCACTGTCAGCCTACTAGTCTACGGCTAGTGTTCTGACCAAGGCCCAGGGTGCTGCTAGTTTTGTCAAGAAGACAGTGTTTGGTCTTTCAGACAGTGTCACCAAGTTCACAAGTAGCCTGGGCAAAGGTCAGACAACTTACTCCCGTCCAGGGGACACTTCTGACTTGACCCCAGGCTTGTCCGCTGCCACGTTTGACGAAGAATATCAAGCGCAACGTAGGCTGTCGCAGCGCCGCAATCGACCTCGTCACGCAATGTAAGTAGTAATCTTTTCGTGTGCCTTGCTTTGTATTCACACCCCCTGTTAGCTATGGTGTAACTGCAGGTGGTGAAGCACTCGCCACCAGCGTTGTCAGTGCAATGGAAGGCATTGTGGTACGCAAAATGGATAAGCTTCACCAGAGTGATTGCTTACAAAGTACTAGACGAAGCCCATTCAGGGAGCAGAGACAGAAGGTGCCATTGGATTTTTCAAAGGCATAGGCAAGGGCTTGGTTGGGTGCGCGTGCATGCTGCTTGGGATAATACCCACTAATACGTGATCACAGTGCTCTGACCAAACCTGCAGTTGGGGTGTTCGACCTCGCGTCAAATGTCTCTGAAGGTAGCCATACCCGTCGTCTTTCGTCATTCGTGATTGTTGATGCCGCGTCAGGGATCAGGAACACCACGACCGTCTTCGATAAGCCAGAAAGAGATCGCGTCAGACCGGTGAGTGGTCGTAAAACATTTTATTGTCGGTGCAAGGTCTTATGCAATGCATCGTAGCCAAGACATGTCCCTCCAGATGGAGTATTGGTGGTATGTGTAACCACATGGTTGCTCGGTTTGGACTCAGGAAACATGATAATCCCAGCCATTTTCGAGTCGCGAGGCCCTCGGCCAATATTGGATGAGAGACCTGGAACAAGGTGCCTACAGGAACGAATGCTATGTCGCTCACATCGGTGAGTGTTCAACCGAGCCTATGCTGTACTCGTTGAATATCTGGACAGATTATGCAGGCGGTGACAACGTTGTCTTGCTGACCTCCGCAAGAGTGCTCTCGTTTTGGTCCAAGAAGCTGCGCCTCGAGTGGGATCTGCCTCTGACCATGGTACAAGGCGTCACCACCGAGGACAACGGTATTCGATTTTCTCACAAATCGGGCAAGGACCACGACAAGTTTGTGTTGATACCTGACAAGAATGCACAAGCGTGGTTCTTTGGACAAATTGCATCGGTAGTCAAAGCATTCAATAACAAGCGTAGGATGGACTAGCGGTCAACTGAGATAGATTGGGTTGGATAGTAGCATCCTTGAAGTTGTACTACATTGAAGTAATCTGTAATATATGCATTGAAGTTGAACATGTGAAATATCTATAAACAAGTACGAGTGAATAATTGTAGCGAAGCGAGTGGGAGGGTGAAAAGATTGGAGGGTGGGTGCATTCCAATGATGATGATGATAGGGATATATGTGCGAAGGGCGGGGTATATTCCTGACAAGCAAACTAATTAGTTACTTGACGCGAACGCGTCGCGAAGCTCAAGCTGCGTCCATTCGGTGCGGCAGTAACGTCGGATAGAGTTGGGCTGGCCTGCGGTACCGCAGTTGCTGTACTAGAAAGGCGTGCCCTCATGGGCAGGTCGGTATATTCTGTCACGTGCCTTTTTTCCATGTCTGTGGATGTTCCAGAGTCGTCAGAGTCATGTTGCGGCGCCTTCTTGCCCTCGAAGCTACCGCAACTGTCGCGGGGGCTCGCGGAGCAGGCACTCTGAAAGTCGGTATCAGATTCGTCGGTGGTAGTGATAGCTGAGGTCAAAGCAGGGGTCGTTGGCGCAGTGGTTGGCACCTCGGGAGAAAGTGCCGTCAAGGAAGCGCCAGACGCAACCTTTCGCAGTGGTGGTCGCACCGATGTATGAGTTGTTGTCTCCGCGGTAGGCGTCTGGAGATCAGTCCCGTCTGTCTCAGATTCGGCGTGTCCTAGGATCTTGTCCTCCCGTGGTGGTGTAGGCGAACCATGATTCGGAGTGGACGAATGTCGCGGCGTTGCTGAGGCGGCAGTATCAACGGAGTTGCGTTTGATAGTACCGGTTCGGTTTGTAGAGGCGGTGTCACTACGTTCCCTGCGCTTCGCCTTGATAGGAGGGTTGTTTACGAGCTTGGTACCCCGTGGTTGACGGGGGCGGACGGGCACGGCAGCATCCGAACTCTCGTCGGCACGCTCATCGGTAGCATAGTCAGACCCGGTACTCTTGTAGCCTGCAGTTCTCTTTTTCCAGTCTTGGATGTTCTCTGACGCCAACGCTGTTTCCAGCTGCCGAGCGAGTCAACACATGACAGCTGAACAGTGGTATACCAACCGACCTTTTGCTGAATCTGCAAGACCTTTTGGGCAATCTTATCACTACGCTCACTGATGCCCTCGTCAACGGCCGTCATGCCATCTTGTACAACTTCACTCTGCGTTGCCGAAAATCTCTTCTTCTTTACTGGCGACGCTGGCGTCTCTTCCTCTTCTGTGATAGTGTCCGTCTCCCGCTCAGATTTGCTGGCAACCAACGTATCATCCATGCCACGTTCGTACGACTCTGCAAGAGTTGACTCGGTGCCGAAGCTGCGAAGCCGAGATCCATTGCTGTCAGATCCATTCTTCATGGCATCGCTGGCCCGCCTCGAACGTGTTCCACTGGCAGTAGACCTTGCAGAAGTGGACATGCGTGAACCAGGGCGAGATGAGAGTTCTCCACCATAGTCGGACTCATCGACATCGACAGCCATGGATGCGAGTGCACGTTCGATCTGTGCTTCCACTTCGGCGACCATCTCTGCACGCTCCTCTTCCATGCGTTCCATGGTATCCCGCATCCGCTCCAGTTCGATGAGTGCATCCTTGTGTGCTCGCTCGGTTTCGACCAGTCCTAACCAGATGCTCCCGATGAATGGACGCTCGACAAGCCAACGAAATGTACTCACGGGACTGGAGCTTGGCTTTCTCCGCAGCCGTCAAAGTGACGAGGCCACTCAACCTTTTGGTCTCCCTCTGTTCTTTGCCAATCTTGCCCCTCAACTGATCTGCCTCTACACTTAATTTCTCGGCGTACTGTTCAAATGTGACGAATTTGTCTCTCCACAGGTCGGCCTCGGTCATGAGGAAGTTGAGACGACGAGAGAGACGACCAATCTTTGTCTCCAGGTCATCTCTGGCATCGACAAACGCAGTCGCACGTTTGCGAATGGAGAGTTGAATGAGTTGTTCCGCGGCGGTCAATTGGGGCAGACGACGAATGGTACCAAAAGAGGAGAGACGCTTAAGCAAAGAGGGCTTTCTGAACTATGAGCAAGTTAGCATAGTGCCCGAAAACGTTGCGTGTGAACCAGCTCACCTTATCCTCGAGCACGGCATCAAACGCCTGAATGATGCGTGTGGAATGCCACCATTCGGGTGGCTTGATAGTATCGGCAACGGCAGCCATCTCCCCGCTTCTCTTTGCCTGCACTTTGCATACCGGGCGGAAGCGACCCGCGGGGAAAGCTTCTTTGAACTCGCTATCGACAGCATCAGACGCCGGACGGAAAACATTGGTAAAGACATACGAGGGTATGCTGTGGTCCGGATGATAGTGAGGCTCAAAGGCAGTTAACAACCGCTGTCTATACTTTTCTCGCTGCTGCTTGATAGACACGACGCCAGGAGGCGGCGACGGGCAGCTCAAGTAATTGATGTCCCTATGCAGGGTGACCCAATGACGTGAGAATAGACGAGAACAAGGCACGGCTTACAAGTCGACAACACAAACTTCGGGTGCAGGTCGCACGCTGTACCTCGCCTCGGTGGCCAGACCCAATATCCACGGACCAGGATCATCGATATAGATCTTGGCGTCGCGTGCATGGACTGCAGGCAAGGCGATGCCATTCCAGCCACGCAATTCGACGAGGTATTTGACGGTAGATACGGCGATCTGGAATGAAGACCGAGTGAAGGGCTAGAGTGGGAAAGAAGCGGACAACGTACGCCAAGCATTGCAGGGTATCGCGAGAAGAACAAGACACGACCGGTGGGAGCCAAGGCGATCTTGGAGAGATGGGCTCAGGGCGGACCGGAATGACGAAAAGTCAACGACGCACCTCGCAAGCAGTCAAGACGTTGTCGATATTCAGACATTTGAACAAGGGCCACATGGTAAAGTTGATGTCGACCAAGCCCCTACCGAAATCGAGACCTCCAGGGAACCTGGCAACGACCTCGAGACTAGTGTCGTCGCTACTGCCGCTTCCGGATGCGGTACCCGAGGAACGACCGGCAAGGGGGGTGAGGGAAGCATCGAGTTTGATGAGTTCGCCGGCACGTGGGGCAGGATGGGCGAGGATTTTCGAGATTTGCAGGGTATGAGACTGAACATCCTTGGAGAAGCGAGCCCAGGAGAGAGTCAGATAGTCCCTCATGAGGTCATAGATGGGGTGACGCGATACGAGTGCTGTGTGAATGGGGATGAGGTATGGGTGGGTCAAACTGAAAAAGAAAAACGTACAGAGAGCATAGGGAAGCCAAAAGACGGTGTCACCTGGGAGGAAAAGTGTGCTCTCGCCGGGGCCGTGACCACCGACGGTGCTGGCGACGTCAAAGTCGCTCTCGCTTATAGCGCCCGCATCCGTTTCTGCGCCTTCGCCGTCTGTTTCGCCGTCTGTTCCTGGCCAAGGCCCGCGTGGACTATGCTAATCATCAATGACAATGACGTCGCGAGAGGACTGCAAGCGCGAGCTCGAGTGCGCAGGGGGCATTC
>JBBPRA010000023.1:0-109701 GCA_038092775.1 Boletus rubescentipes
GACGCTCTTCCGATCTCCCGCCCCACTCGTCTCTCCCCCACTTCCACCCGCCCAGTCCTCCGTCCCAACCCGCCCCCCTTCACATCCACCCGCAGTGAACGGCACTCAGAAACCAAAGAAAAAGAACGATGCCCCCGTCGATCCCGCCGCCATGTACGAAAGTCTCAAGAATCGCATCGCTGCCCTCGAGGAAGAGGAGGTTCTCGAGGAGGAGGAGGAACGACGGTTTGGTCTGCACATTCCCCCTTCCTTCCTTGCCACCCTTTTCATGCTCCCGTAGCCGAGGAGGCCGTCAAGTCGGTCAGAGGTATGGGCGAGAATGCCATCCACGCCAAGTACATCGAATTAGTATGTGTTCGTGATGAACGCACGCTGCCTTCACCCATACCTCCGCCGATATAGTTCGCAGAACTCAAGAGGCTCGAACGGGACCATGCAAAGGAGAAGCAAAAGCTTGTCAAGGATAAGGATGCCGGTTCGTCACCCCAAAAGCTCCTGCCACCCATCTCCCTCACACCGATGCCCAAAGCCAAAGGTCAGCTAACAAAGGCAAATCAGACGAAAGCAAAAATGGAGAACCTAGCACGAGAATTGCAAAAGGTGACCCTTTACAGTCCCTCCCAGGAAATCGCTGACAACGTGTGCAGGATAACAAGCGGCTCCGGGTGCGTAGCAATTCCTGCGACTCCTTCTCGACGTCTAACAATCATCTAGGAGGACAGTAAACGCCTAGCACACTGTGTAGAAGAAGCCCAGGAAGAGGTACATAGGACCCTCTCGAGCCCATTTGCTTACTTGACATCCCGTAGATCATGCAAATGAAAAACGACATGGCTAAACGAGTGGACAAGGCAAAAATCCAAGACATGAAATACCGCGAAATGCCAGACATAGTCGTCAAGGTCGTGTGTCGTTATCGTGCCGAGCTTTTCTTCAAAATTTCACGCAAAACCAAGCTTTCCAGACTTTTCAACGCTTGGACAGATAGAATGGAAGGGACGGCCGCGAAAAAGAGTGACGGGAAAGCAGCCGCTGGTACTGGGGCCCATTTGAACGGATCGGCAAAATCAGAAGTTGCCAGTACACACTCCTGGAATTCCACCAGTACATCATCCGTGCAGTTTATATTCTCTCATAATGGGCGGACGCTCGACGCAGACCATACGCCAGAGGAACAAGGGATGGAGGACGGGGACGAGATTCTTGCTGTAGAACTCATGGACCTTACAGAAGGTTCTGGTCTAGATGCTTGGGTAGGTTGGCGTGAAAGCACACTGTATGATTTTTCACGAGTTTTCAGGACGAACTACCTGAACACCGACGCCAGAAGCTAAAGAAGAATTGGACAGACGATCCTTTGGAGTAAGTTACGAACTGACCTTCCTTGTAGTCGTTTTCTGAACATCCGCCCAGAGCTAAGCGTTCACTGGAGGATATTTTCGATACTGTGTACGTCATTGTACATCACCATCATGGCTGCCTTACGAAATTTCGACAGCGTGCGGGAGCGCCTGAAAGAAGTACTTCGCCAATACGAGCTTCGTGAGCGACATTTTGAGTGTGTAATTCGATCGAAGGAACTCGAAGTATTACTTTCTCGCGCTCGAGCCGCAGAGCAAAAGCAGCTTGCAGACGGTGAAAAGACTCGAGCCGACAGGGCCGACGAAGAGGTTGGCTACTATGTTTCACTATTTGTTGCTATGATCTAATAAACTTAGGCTCGACGTCTTCGAAAGGACCTCGAGGATGCACAGAATAACCAGACGATGCTTATTGACAAGCTCATCACATGTTGCAAGGAGGTGAGCATGACTTCGTCGTCTCGCCCGATGCTTGTATTAACGACGGGCAGCCGAATGCGGAGCGCACCCAGCGCCTATTTTCGTCACTTCGAGAAGAGCTCGAGAAGCGAGGTAAGATGTCGGACAGTAATGGTGTAGGCAGCTGAATGTACGCGAGCGGGTTCGTGCAATACACGTCAGGTAACCCGATCTACACCAATCTGAGTGCACAACGATATGCGAATAAGGTTGAGGTGTGATCCAGTCAATTAATCACAGAGAACAGCGTCCAGCGTATGAGGCAAAAGTATTTATACAAACAAGTACAAGTTAACGTGAACGACATGTTTTACAGCAAAGTGTCCAATTCCTCTGGTTTCACAACATAACCAGACTTGGTGAAGGTCTTGCCTTTAACAGACTCTAACCCTTCTCCTGCGTAGGTGACAAGTGGCGAAAGCTCAATCTCAACGCCCTCTTTCAAATATGCACCAGCATTCTCCAAGAAGCGTCGGTGTTGATCCAAGAGATCACGCCGACTTGTCTCTGGATCATCTGACCCAGTGCCAGGTGCATTCTTCAAGGGACTAAACTCTTCCTTCCGAGCGACCTCCAGAACGGCGAAATTCTTCGTGAACGGGAACACGTCGAATACAAACAGCTCGAGCTTCATGCCGTTTGCCTTGCTAGGTTTGACTATTTCTCCGGTTTGCAAGTCAACAGTCGGAATTTTCTTGCGCGCGATGTGATAAGCGAGCTCGTGTTCGAAAGACTCGACTGACTGAAGGAAAGCGGTGGTATAAAAGTGATTGGCGATGTTGCCAGCGTTGAACAGAAGGTCCCCGGTCTTTGGATTGCGGAGTTCGGCTTGCTCCTTGGTGATTTCCGAATACTCTACGACACTAAACTTGTCTCCCCGGCGAGCAACGACGCCGACCGATTCCGTCGGTGATGTCTTTGGTACCACCTTGGCAGCACAATCGGCTTGTCTGGCTATGCAATAGCCAAGGAAAACAGGATCGGCAACCTTGACGAGACAATTGTCCACACAGTATGCATGAACATACTGAATGCTGCGATCGACGAGGTCAGAGAGGACCGTACGCGACTTGTCAGATGGAGACAGGGGAGTGCGCGTGGCCGCATAGAGACCACCGTTGCCATCTGGAGCAACAGCGACGCGAGATGGGGTCTCGAGCATGATTTTACCCTCCATGGTGAGGCAGGGGAGTGTGCCTGAAAAGTAGGTAAAATCAGAAAATGGTGGTATGTATACGATCAAGACATTACCTTGTTCGAAAACAATGACGTTCTTCGCACTGAGGCCAAAGTGGTTGTTCACGGTGAGGAAGGCTTCCGTCTCGCGGCGAGTTGGACCGCTGGTCATCACATACCAAGGGACGACGACGGAACCCTTTGGCTTTCCAAACTGGGCCTCGGCGACAGTCTGGAGACGAGCGATGCGCTCGGCTTGGTACTGGAAGAGGGATTTATGGGAGGGGAGGCCGATGTCGTAACAGCCTTTAGGAGCAGAGCTGCCGAGCCTCGTTCCCTGACCACCAGCCATCAAAAGAACGCCGACTTGACCATTTGCAACGGCCTGAAGACCGATTTGCCTCCATTCGCCTGCCTTGGCAGGGTTAGTGGTCACGGACTCGCATGCCTCAACAGGAAGGGGCTCAATGGAGTCGGCGACGCGATTAGAATCGGTAGACTTGCTTTCGGAGGAGGTGGCCTTTTCGTAAACTCTATTTACTCGCTCGACGTCGATGCTCTCGAGCTGATGAGTGAGGGCACTACGTTCTGCTTCTGTAAGCTTTGACCAGAAGGCGAAGAGATGGTCCTGGCGAGCAGCCTGGTAGCTATCGCGGATGTTTTCAACGGCCATCACGCTGAGATCGACTAGAGACGATATACGGGAAAGGGGGGATGGGGATTCTGATGAAGGGGGGACAAGTATTTGAACCTGTTGGATTCCACTTCGGTAGCACCCGAATGGAACGCTCAGGCTGTACAGCCGACACAGAGGTGTAATATCGCAACACGCATCGCTAGACCAGCAGCGAGGCATGCGTAAAACTCCGACTTCACGTTGCCAACTTCAATGAAGTACCTGATCCTTCTCGTCCACCGTTCTTACGACCCCAAAAACAATTAACAGTGCTTTCCGGGGATCCATCCCGTTCAACCTCCGCCCATCAACGCAATGTTGGCTGGCAAATATAAATATGCAACCAGGCAGCCAAGCGAAAACGTACGTTCTGCAGTAACCTTCTTTCATGATGACGTGACAGCAGCAGAAACCAAATCATCGACACAAGTCTGCCAGTGCATTCAAGTTCAGTCCAAGCCTTGCTAAAGTGCTCGGTCCTTAGCCTGGCGTGGCGGGGAAGGGGTGCATGCCGCCGATCACTGAATAGAGTACCTGTATCTACGCGCTATGTATGCTACCCTTTAAAGCTGACCTCGTCGTAGATGGCCGCATCATTTCCACGTCAAGGTCACGATTTCTTCCAACCCGACGACCGCATCCATTTTATCCTATGACCAATCGCATCGGAAGAAATCGTCAAGAGAACTCCCCGCGGACGCCTTGGCGATTGCCTTGTAGGTTGCTGAGCACCCGCATCCCATCCCCTCTTGCTGCTATCGGAAATGACTCCAATGGTGTGGTATTTCCCTTCCCTTCCCGGCCAGTGGTGCCCTCATAATGCTTCTTAGTGCCTGTATAAATCGGGCGAGACACCCCACTCTATCCGAACATAGTAAATTATCAGACGTTTGGGTCGCACTCCGGAGTCCTAGAGTCCAGAGTAAGTGCCTGGGACGCGGACAAAACGTATTTGAACGACAGAACACGACAATATTCGTGTTCAACGGTGCTGGACGCGGGACAGTTGTCAATTTGCGCAATGCCGTACATAGCAGGTTCCATGCTCGGCTTCCTCATCATTACGCTCATTACGATCAGACACATGACCTCGGTAATGCAACGCATGTGGTGATCATCGATTCCGAATTACGAGCCCGACCCTGTCAAGTCTATAAATGCGGGCCCAACATCAACTTCCTTCGTTGCATTGTCCGTCGCTCCTTCTCCCTCATCCATCCAATGCACAAACTGCTTGCCTCGGCCCTTGTGGGATTTTCCTTCGCGAGTTGTGCCTTCTCCTTCACGCCTGGCTTTCCTTATGGATCCCAGAAAGTCCGCGGTGTCAACCTCGGTGGGTGGCTCGTCCTCGAGGTGTGTACGCAAATGTCGTTACAAGTGTTTCTTCAATGACGTACTACTTGCTGCATAGCCATGGATTACTCCAAGCATCTTCGACAACACTGGAAACAGTGCCATCATTGACGAATGGACGTTTGGTCAATATCAGGATTACAATACGGCATTGAGTGCCCTGCAGAACCACTGGAATACTTGGATCACCGAAAGCGATTTTATTGCTATCGCTGCTGCGGGGTACGGAATTACCTCACCACTTCTGTTGACGGAGCTGATCGATTTTTTCGCAGATTGAATCACGTACGCATTCCAATTGGCTACTGGGCATTTCAAGTCGGTCCTGGGGAACCATACATCCAAGGACAGTTGCCCTACCTGAAGAATGCAGTACAATGGGCCGGAAACCATGGATTAAAGGTCATTGTCGATCTCCACGGCGCGCCGGGGAGCCAGAATGGGTTTGTGTTTTATATGCTCCGTGTCGCGTGATGCTGACCATCTTCATAGGTTTGATAATTCTGGCCACAAGATTCCATTCCCCACCTGGCACTCTAACCAAACCAATATTGCTCGGACCAACCAAATCATCAAAGAGATTGCCTCTATGTTCGCTGGTCAGCCAAACGTTGTGCCTATCATTGCGCCCTTGAATGAGTGAGTTTTCCGTGTGCAAGAAAGCGTTACATATATTTATGATGCCAGGCCTGCTGGGTATGATGGCTCTGCCGTTCTTACTGCCGTAAGGCAATTTTGGTTGGATTCCTGGGGGAACATTAGGTGATTTCAACGTATTGATCTGCACGCAGCGCGGATGTTTATTTGATTCCATAGGTACTCATATGGCACGAGCCAGACAAGCAACACTGTTGAGCTGATCCACGACGCATTCCAGCCTCTCAGCTATTGGGCTGGCTTCGAGACTCCGCCCAACTTTGACGGAGTAGCTATGGATACCCATATTTATCAAATGTTCTCCAATGCCGTGAGTATATCTGAGCCGCAGCACTTCCGCCTTCTGTTGTGCGCTAACAAAAAGCTATTAATAGGATAATGCAATGTCCAACCAGCAGCACATCAATGCTGCTTGTCAATATCAATCCTCTCTTGCAGGTTTTGATCTTTGGCTTCTAGTGGGTGAATGGACACCCGCCATGACCGACTGTGCCAAGTATTTGAACGGGCGTGGCAGTGGTTCGCGTTATGCGGGCACCTACCCCGGGTCTACAAAGGTTGGAAGTTGTGACGGCCTGACTGGTAGTGGATCCACCTTCAGTTCGAGTTACAAGACGTTCCTCCGACAGATCTGGGAGGCACAGGTTATCTCATACGAGAAAGCCGCCGATGGCTGGTTGCAGTGGACGTGGAAGACGGAGGATGCTGACGAATGGTCATACCAAGCTGGGCTTCAGTACGGATGGATACCCCAGAACCCCACCAACTACATGTACCCCACCATCTGCGGGTAATTTTGTTGTGCATCTTTTTCTAACGTCATATGGAGGATGTATTTTGGAAGTTGGTGGAAATTGACGAACATAACTTAGTGAAATATCAAAGAATCAGAGTAATGCAATAGACTCGAATTTATGTTGAACTTAAGCTCCTGCGACTCCATATTTACGAAGTGTTGCTTGCCAATCACCCAGCTCTCCTCTACCCATTGTAACTATAGTCGCTTTGTTGCCAGAATGGGGGCCAAAAAGGCGATTCGCGACTCGTCTGACACTCTCTGGCGTGACCTTGTCAATTGCTGCTGTCATGTCCGTCACGGGTATCTTGCGTCCGTGCACAAGGATCTAGAACAAATTGATCAACTCATTATGAACGTGACACAGCTTTTCTGTCCCACCTGACGGCCGAGGTCCTCGACCTCCACTGCCCTACTCTCCAGCGCCATCATCAAGCTGGATTGGAGTTGATTCTTCGCGCGCTGGAGCTCTATCTCCGGCACGCTTTGGTTTATTAACAGACTAATCTGGTGCACGAGATGGGGGAGAATTTGGGCAGGCGTATTACCCCGCTGTTTTGGGATGTCAGGCACAAAGGACGCCCACAGTCCAAAGAGTGACGAATCTGTGTAAATGTGGTGGAAGGATGCGCAATGATCTATCTGGGGGAAATGGTTGAGAATGTGTGTATATAATCGGGAATACATTCCCTTTCCAGGGCCACCTAAGGAGAGTATGAAGCAGATCACGCGAGAGGAAATATGAGCCTTACCCGCTGAAAAGCTGCCCCCACCCCCAAGAAGCACTTGCATTGTTGCAAGCGTGTAGATATCCTCGTCATGAATACCAACACCCTCGAAGGCAAGGTAGAGGTGATCAAAATCTACCGTATTGCTTGGGATGTGTCTAGTACCACCGACATAATGTGACTGCGGGTTCAATAGAGGGGGTGCGTCTCTTGAAGTAGAGGATGGGTACAAGTATGACGATGCCGCACGTGTGAGTGATTTGTACATTGATGGTGACGAAGAAGGCAGGAGATGTGGTGGTACGGTTTGAACGGTGGCGGATGAGCGAGAAGGTGGCGCAGGAGATGGCAAGGATTTGAGCGTCGAAAAATGCTTGTCAACAAGTTCAAGCAATTGCTCATGTTGCATTCCGGCGCCCGCTATGACCATTCGCTCTGGACGGTACCAGTCCAACATACAGTGACGGAGGAGGTCACCGGTGATGAGACTGATGCGGTCATCCGGGCAGACCAACGGGTTTCCGAGACCTTTTCCGCCGTACGCTACTCCATGGAGTATCTCGGGTAATACCATTTCTGGCTTATTACTGATTTCCCGAATTTCGTAAAGAGCCGCATCTTTCTGGATCTCCAGTTCCTCCGCCAGAAAAGCGGGATTTAGGACCGTGTCGGATATGAGAGAGAGCGCTAGAGGGGTTGCCTGATCAAAATGAGAGGACTGATACATGATGGATTCACGGGAGGATGAGCACATTATTTGACCTCCAAGTCGGTCCATCGCCGCAGCCACGCTAGCTTCGGAGCAAGAATGTGTTGACTGCAAGCTTAGTGTTAGGCATAAACAACCTTGTAGCAATACAAGGGGTACCTTGAAGGCCATCCTGTCTAAGAAATGGCTGGCTCCCGATGTCGATGGAAGTTCATAGCGTGACCCGGCGTCAATGTAAAGCCCCACGGATGAAAAATGACCGGGAGTAGACTCTGTAGCGACCCGAATCTTGTTGGGCAGAGTGGTTATCTGAAGTGGCGGCAACGATGCTTGGGATAGGTGCCGTTGGTGCAGGCGCACCTTTCCGTGGCGTATGACTGAACCTGCCGCTCTCTTCATGGATAGTGAACTTTGACAAGTTAGAGACTTCTCACGGTGACCAAGCCAGTAATGGTTTCTTATGTAATACAAAGGTGTAGCCAACAGCGGGAAGAGAAAGTAAAGGGGTAGTATTACGACCTACTAACTTTTTATAATAAAAAAAGCAAGACCCCACCGTGGTTCGAACACGGGACCGCACGATCTGCAATCGTATGCTCTACCACTGAGCTATAGAGTCGTTTCTCTCAAAGGCGATTTGCCAGACCTAAAACCCTTTGTGCTGCGTAGAATACCACTGCGCTCATTATTGTAATCGTTTAGGCTAATCAATCTCTTCCCCTACTGTCCACTTAACAAACTCCAGAACCTCTACTCCTCCTTCACCTTCCTGTGCCATCCCATGGTCGCGACCCCATTCGCGCAAAGCGGCACCAACGGTGACCTGTCCCCCGCTCGCCATGAATGGTTGATTGTACAACGATGTTTCATCCGCTGTAGATTCGACGGACAACGTCTCAAAACCAGTGATCTGACGAGCGACGGCACGCCCAAGTCGTTCAAGGTCCTGCGCGAAGGTTTCCGATGCAAGATGATTCGCAAGATCGGGAGCCTTCAACGCAAGCACAGCAAGTGATCCAATACGACCGTGAAAGCCAGAGGATCCATGCAAGTATGAAGCTAGCCGTAACCCGAGGGTTCCAGAGTGATCTTGGAGAGGATTATGAACCACAGCAACTGCCCGTTTCAGAGACACCCTTTCGCCGACTTTTGCAATTAGATCCTGAATGGAACTAGACACTGTGGAAGGTGGTCGGAAATTTAAGTTTTTTTGCGAGAGGAGAGGAGCGTCATTAAGGATGTCCAGAGGGCAGGGTTGGATGAAATCCGATGAATGAACGTGTTCAGTGAGAAAGGCAGTGGTATGTGCAATGTCGGCAGCAAGTTGGGAGAACAATTCGTTTCTCGCGACAAAATCAGTTTCGCAATTCAGTTCGATCATGGCTGCCCGAAGTCCACCACCACCGAACATTGAAGACGATCTGCCAGAAGAGAGTATGGAAACGCTAACGAGTCCCTCTCGTGCTTCGCGTCCAGCGACTTTGGCAGCCTTTTGAGCACCGGAAGTGATGAGATCCTGCTGCAACCACTCCAGCGCCGCTTCTAAATTGTTCCCCCCTGCACTAAGCGCTTCCCGAGCCTTGGAAATCGGGACGTCTGTCAATTTTCGGAGCTGAGCGACCAACTGTAACGAGGGCTTGGAGGTAGTTGAATACATGGGGAATTTCGGAGTGCGACGCGCCGGCAGCGTTTTCTTGAATTCTTGTCGAGTAATAGACAGCAACATCGCCGCCCAGATGAAGCTTTGAACAAGAGAAGACTTTGAAAACTAGCTTGAACTTGAAAGCTACATACACCGCACGTGACTCAAAAATCTTTGGCAAGTCCCTCCACAGTCATTCACCTCTCCGATGGACTTCGACTTCAAGGTTCCTTCTACCGTTCCTCAAGACCTGCTCCTCATTCAAGACTTGATAGGAACCCTTCCTCCACCCAATATCTCTCAGAAGCGTGTTCCAGATTCGCCAGATTCCAGTGATGATTCCATTGCCAGCACAGAGAGTGAGGTAGAAAGTGAAGATGAAGTAGAGGCAGGTCTTGCTCCTCGTGATGACGAATCAGCGTGAGCATCCGGATGAGCGTCTCATCCAAAGGCATATTAACTCTAATCGTCAGAGCCACGTCAGATTCGGCATCACCTTCGGACTCGGAGTTAGATGCGAGTTCCTCCTCTGATTCGGAAGAGGGAGGTGAATACGTGGCGCCTCATCGGCAAAGACCCCCGGATGACGTTGAAGATGAAGAGTCCGGTGTGACAGCAACAGCTACCTATCTCCAGACGAGGAATGAGATCGTCGACGCAAACATCATAGTTCCCACCATTTCCGAAGTCGAATCATGCGACACACTGGAGAAAGTCGGGGAAATCATGAGTATTGTCGGGAACACTGTGATCGTGAGGGGTTTCCCCGTGGATCATGTAAACACCCTGTCCAAGCGCGCTCTCGATGCCGAGTCCTTGCTTGTATTTGACGACCGGAAGGTTCTTGGATACGTAGGTCCATTCACTTTCTCCACCGGCTTATGTCCCCTCTTACCTGTGGTGCCAGATATACGAAACGTTCGGTCCAACGTCCCAGCCATTCTATCAGGTCAAATTTAATCAACAGTATCCCCTGGACACCGACAAAGTTCGGTTGTCCCGCGAGGTATTCCATGTCCCACAGCGAAGTCACTTTGTGTTCGTAGACCAGCTCAAAAATTTACGTGGGAGTGATGCTAGTAACATCCACGACGAAGAACCCGCAGATGACGAGGTTGAATTTTCCGACGATGAAAAGGAGGCTGCCTTCAGGGCTCAACGCAAGAAGAAGTGAGTATAATAACAGTATTCGAGATTCTTGATGACGCGTTATTACAGGCGTGGACGCTCTGTGTCATCCTCTAGACAACCTGCCCCGGCACCATCGCGGATCCATATCGACGATGTGGCTCAGGACACATATCGCGGCTCCAACCCATACGACGCGCATGGCCCTTATGATGATGACTATCATGTCACAGGGCCATCGCGACCACTACCTGTACCATATGACGACCCGTATGCTGACGTTCCCACTTCAGATGGTCGCGTACGCCCCATGGAAATGAATGGTGAATTTGGAGGCAATTGTGAGAGTGGTAGAGACAGTCCTAAGGTATCCCGCGGGCGTATTTCCAGCCAGGGTACACGTGGAAGGGGAGTTCGGGGCCATCAGTTATGGAGCACCTCGAGGCGAGGATACCGTCACAACCCCATCGCATCCCAACGAACGTTCGACTCGGATGCAGATCAGTCGCTTCTAGTGACCTCGCAGATGGTCGAATGTGCGACAGGGTATGGACAAATTGGGGATGCAATTGGCCCTCATCCCCTTGGCCAACCAGCTTCGAATGCTTGGCCCTCTCCCGAGAGCAACAATATCCAGGGTTACGGACAACCTTTCGTTCAGCCACACATCAATCCCAGATTCGCATCTGTGTTTGGACTTAACTTGCCATCTGGGACTATGATTCCGTGGGCTTCTCAGAATGCGCATGACCACACATTTCCAACACAGCAACATTGGGTTGACACGTGGACAATGCATGGTAGCGCTGGCTCTGAAGGTGAAGGAGATACGTATAGACCGATGTAGTCCAGCATCCACAGAGCATCGAATTGGATTTATTGGCAAGCATCCCACCGTCTAGGTTGACAAAACTGATCGGAACAATTCACCAAAGAAATCCCTTGTGGGCGTTTAACCGTGTTGAGGCTATTCTTGGATTCGGTCGCGCTGGGCGTATCGTTTAGCCTACTGGACATGTGGGCCCATATGGGCGGCCTTGGAGACGCATGGACAGTTGCAGCGAACTGTACGCGAGGCTACCATATCGATCATCATTCCTTGTGCCATCAAACCAGAGAAAGGCGGCCTTACACCAACTCTGATAAGGTGCCAGATCAGTGCCCGCGTCCACCAGCATAAATACGTGGTCTTGTAGAAGCTCGGCATCTCGTTCAAAATGATCTTGTTCTTTATCCTGTTAACCCAAGTTTTCGGGTTGTCGCGAGCGACGACCATCCCCCGTCTCTTGGACAATATCAACTCCGGTTGTTCTACATCCGGTCCGGCCTCTTGTCAGACTACACCGTCCGACACGTGCTGCACTGAATCCCCTGGCGTATGTTGCTCTCCGTATCTTGGACATACCACTACTTACTTGCATTAATCTATCGTAGGGTCTGTTGTTGCAAACACAGGTATTCTCTCCTTAATTATACCCTGTTTGTAACTGAGTACAATCTCAAGTTCTGGGACACCGATGTCGCTGGTAGCCCTGCCAACAGTTGGACCATTCATGGTAAGTGGATGATCTGCAAAGCAAGACCATCGAATCTCATGCAGCTTCAGGCTTGTGGAATGACAAGTGCGTTCGTTGGCTATGATTCGCACATCTTGAACACATTGACTACCCCTCCCAACAGTTGCGATGGCACATACAATGAGAACTGTGATCCATCGCGCGACTACGATATCTCCCAGGTGCGCAACTTCGCCGACGTACTTCCAGGTGCAGGGTCAAGGTGACTTCGTCCAGCTTCTCTCAGACCAGGGCGCTACTTCTACGTTGGACTACATGCAACAATACTGGTTGAACGCGGATGGTACTAACGAGGAACTTTGGAACGTACGTCATGTTCGGACCGAATTGACGTCTCGCTGATGGTGGTCTAGCATGAATGGTCAACGCATGGCACGTGCTTTAGGTCAAAACTACATTGTCTCGTTTCCATATGGTTTCTGAAATCTGATCCCTGACAGCACGCTTGAGCCTTCTTGCCTTCCATCCGGCAGCCCCCAGGGAGCAGAGGTAGGTTGCCGGTAAGCTGCCAGGGGCGTGCACACGGTTGACTTGGTCTTGCGAAGGCTGTGGCATACTGCCAGACAATTGTCAAACTATTCCAGACTCTCCCCACGTACACTTGGCTCGCGAATGCTGGTATTACACCTTCCACGTCTCAAACGTACACGTTGTCGGATATCCTTTCCGCGCTTCAGACCGGCTCCGGAGGCGTAAGTGTACCTGTTTATGGCGTGGAACTTGTATCTGAGATTGTCTCGTTCCAGTATATTCCCGATGTCGGCTGCTCAGATGGTGGCTTGAACACGATTAGTTGGTACTTCAACCTGAAAGGATCAGCCATCGATGGCATGTTTGTTCCCATTGGTGAGTACAGTCGTTCCCATTTCAGACCCCGATCCTGACGATCACCTAGATTCTCCTGTTAGTAGCTCCTGTTCATCCGATGGAGTCCAGTACCTCCCCAAATCAGGCTAAATAACAAGGTTACGATAGCCAGTAGTGAATAAACGTAGTTTCCGGTGTCACAGCAAGTTATGTGTATGTACAATTGCTGGTAAAGACCTGAAATGCACAACTGAGTCTGGATCTGGCCTCGATCAATATGACCCCTCCGACCAACCACCCGTGTCTTCATCTAGACGTCCTAGGGCAGATATTTTCCGTCAAACAATATGCTGCAATGGATGTGATACCATTTGACGATCTCCGTGAACTGAGTATGTTCAAGGCGAGATCGGGGATCATCTCGATCACTCGAACGGCGGAAGAAATTTCCATCGTCCGTGAGGTGGAAGAGGACAAGGGAGAGTGGAAATGCATCAAGATAGCGGGTCCGATGGAGTTTGGTCCATACTTTTCTCCTGGCCGTGTTCCCTGTGTGCTGACTGGGCGATATCAGAACTAACCGGCGTGATTTGCGCGTTTACAACACCTCTTAGGAATGCTGGGATCCCGGTGTTTGCGATTTCTACCTGGTGAGCGGCTCTCTCTAGTCGTCCCTGCATCTCCGCTACATGGGAACTTAGGAATACCGACTATGTGTTAGTGCCAAAGGAGAGAATTATGGACGCGATCTATGCCTTGAGTGCTGACGGCTGGCTGTTTGTCGAGGGTTCCTCCATCCGTCCTTGATGCCACGAGCATCAATGGAAAGGTTGCTTTTCTTCTGCCCAGTAGTAGTCAAAGCGTTGTTAGCGTAAATTAGCCATGCTCCACGGTGGACGACAAGTTCATCAGCGCAGTCCACCAGGCGCGATTTCTTCCGCGACGACGAACCACGCGCGCTGTGACCCATTGGTGCCCGAGTCAGCCGTCATCTTTGATCTCGACCCAACGCTACCTCGGCCAACGTTCGGTTCGTCGTCATCGTTGTGGAAACGCGTCCGCTGCCCAAGAAAGCGCCGGAGACGTCCATGGCGGATGCATCCCATCTAACACCACATCCTCGTCAGAAACGTGTGCTACCTACACGGTCTCGTCGCGGTGGCCCTGGGATAGGAAGCTGTGATGTGGACCTTATGATTTTGGATGCACAAAAACGTCGATGTTCGTATTTTCGGTTGGTCGTTTGACGCTCATTTTTTTACTGCATTACAGTCGACAACGAACCACTCATCCCTGCCGACACGCGTTTTTTGCTGACGACGAATTCGGCGCTGCTCCAGCCCTGGTCAAAGTCGGCGAGCTTCGGGCTCAATACTTTTGCCAATCAGCGTTACTTCGACCGGTCTGATGTTATCAAGGCCTATCGGGAGCAGCTGAACATTCAGACTCCCGAATTTTCCCTATTATCCGAGGAGGCAACCGTCGGGGGACGTTTCAGGCCTCGGTCATCGGGGGAGGTGCGCAAATCCATGTTTTATTTAACGTGTAATCATATTGGTATCTCTAGCAGGACAATGGAGACACCTCCGATGCAGCATACGAGAAGCGACATCGGAAATACGAATTCTTTGAAAAGCGACAACGCCTGCGCGAGAAGGAGAAGCTGAAACACGAGCAGTATAAGCTCAAGGAACGTATCGAACAGCTCAGGATCATGGATGGCTCGGCGTTCCTTGGCTTGCCTGCTGCGTCGTTCTCCCTACCGCCCGCAGAAGACGAAGACAAGTCAGGAGTCAGCTTGTCTGACAGCCAGATGGATGATGCTCCAATTCATGATGAAGGGGAGAGGCGCCGACAAGAAATGCTTGAGGTCGCGTCCATTCTAGAGGAGCGTTACCGAACTCTTCTCCCTTCGGAGAAGAAGCTTGCGGATCTCAAGGGCGCCAATAGACCCAGTAGCATAATTCTGCAACCTTCTGACATGTGTAGCCCGGGGGAGTCCAACTCCACCGGAAGGGAATTGCCGAGCCAAGCTTCGCCAAAGCCCACTGCGCCATCAATCATCCTCAAGATCAAGGTTCCGCAAACCCGTCACAAGGGAACAAGCTCTCCCGGAGCTAATTCAAACTCTATGTCCCCTACAAAGCCATTCTCCAAGGTTTCGTCGGATACATTATCAGTGTCTTCGGACCGACCCCACAAACGCTACCGGACATCACGCGTCGACGATGCAGAATCTCCTTGTTCCAGTGCCACCAGCACCCCCGAATATGCCTCTACAAAGTCCCCGCATTCGACTGCGCTCAAGGTTGAACCATGTGCACTCATGCAATGGGCTCTTCGTAATCAAGCTGCACCGAACGCACGGAAAACGCAAAGACATGTGACTGCGTTTGGCACCAAAGTCCCACAAGCTTTAGAAGAAGTGAGGGATTTTGAGCTTCCGGAGTGGATTCGGCCACGTTCACCGGTGATTGTCAGCGATGAGCCCAAAGATCATAGTGTACCTTCTATCCCATTGCCCGAGCAATCGTCTGCGCCTACATTACACCCTGCGCAAATTCCGTCGCATTCGTAGTCTTCTCCTATTTTATGTCTATCTCAGTTATTACGAATGGCGAAGGAAAGCAATGAGATGAAAGACCATCTAAACAACTATATGGCGCGATTTTCAGCCAAATGAGAGCCAAGGGACCATCAAGAACCTACTTACCCTGCCGGGTTGCTTTTCCCCGAATCGCCTCCTCGATGATATTTAAGGCACCAGCTTGCGCATTCAAGGGTATGTGCTTGTTTCGGCCAAGAATCAAGCGGGCGTAGGCCACGGGGAGCCGGTTCGGATCAGCAAACTCGGCTGGAAGGTAGCTGGTATAATCGCCGCCTAGCTCTCTCTTGGTTTGGAGGCGCAATGAGGCAGCAGAGGGCGTAGCAGAGGGTGTAAACAGTGCATTCAGGTCTGTCCTGGGTCTCATCTCATGCTGCTTCAAAGATTCAGACCCCATGCGTTTCTTGCGCGGCGACGATTTGAGGTCATCTGGTTGGTCCACATTGATGATGTCAAGTTCTCGAACATCTGTGAACCATTTCTCGGTTGCATGATCCCTTTTCTGCGCGGACCGAGCCGTAATAAAAGAAGTGACTCGACGACGTGGAGTGCTGTGTGCCTCCGGCGCAACTTCGAAGCGTGCACTAAGCCTTTTCCGTTCCGTGTCAGAGTCGCGACGGACGCCCGACTCTGTTCTGTCACTTAAGCCTAGAGGGATGGAATAAGCTCGATAAGGAGTGCATTATTCGAAGCATACGCGATAGTATAGAAGAGGGTTTGCGGGCATTGCCAGATGTCGTCGCCGTCGTTTTCACGGCTGTGGTTCTTGAAGTCAGTATAGGTTGGGAAGGTCTAGCAGAACATACGTGAACGCCCACCATCAGATAGGCTTTGAGTCGACTGCGAAGCAAATCGTATTGAGCGCCATGGACGCGTCGAGGATATTACACGGTGTTGCAGCATGGCAGGTGACAAGGTGTACAATGACCGCTTTAGGACTTTGCCGCAGCTCTTATGCATTCCTTCTTGGCCTACCTCATCATCAGCTTCGTGCTGCTTTTAATTCTCTTCCCCGTACTCACTTCACAGGTATTCATCATATGGCCTTGGTACGGTCGCGAATGGACCGTTGAGCTCATAACGCTGCTCGTCCCATTCAAGTAAGCCGATTCTTTGACCACTACAACTTCGCCATGACATGTCGTGCAGTATACTGGCGTTCATGTTGCTGTGGAACTACTGCCTATGTATATTCACGGACCCTGGTCGAGTGCCTGATGGATGGGTCAGATTGGCTGCTCTCCCTCTCCTAATCATCTGATATCACGTCCAGGAGCCCGACTTCCTCGCTGGAGAGGGATACGAAGTCAAGAAGCTCACGGGTGGTCCCAGATACTGTCGGACTTGTGAAAAACACAAACCCCCGAGGTCGCATCATTGTAGACAGTGCAATCGGTCAGTTAACACATTCCCATGCACTGGGCTTCTCTGACTGACCACTTTCAGATGCGTCCTTCGAATGGGTTCGTACTGCTTTACGGCTCATATCCTAGATTCCTTATTGGCCCGATTCAGATCACCACTGCCCTTGGGTGAACAACTGCATTGGTCACTTCAACTACGGTCACTTCCTTCGTTTCTTATTCTACGTGGATGTCACATGCACCTACCACCTTTCCATGGTAACGCGGAGGGTTATGGATACAATGAGCAGGAGATACTACGTGAGTCCTCCCACAATCAAGACTTGTTCGTGCTGATTCGGTTTAGGATGATTTGTCTGGTTTTGGGTTTTTTTGCATCGTTATGAACTACGTGTTTGTAATACCGGTCATCCTCGCCGTCGGTGCTTTCAGGTTTGTTTTCTTCGGCTGTGAGAACCTCGAGTTGATAGTGTGTATGCAGTTTATATCACTTCTATAACTTGACGAGTAACACCACCACGATTGAAGGATGGGAGAAGGACAAGGCTACCACACTCAAACGCAACGGCAAGATGCAGGAGGTGTGTTGTTTGTATCTGATATAACACAACAACTCATCTCGCTGTCAGGTCAAGTTTCCCTACGTAAGTGCCTATAATGCCCCCCCAAATGTCACTGACTTCTAGATAGGATGTAGGAGCCTGGCAGAACGTGGTTACTATGCTGGGCAGCAATCCACTTCTTTGGTGTTGTCCCACAGTCCCCGACGGGACTGGCCTTAAGTTCCAGTTGTCAATCGGAATTGGTGAGTGGCACGAAATTTCCACGTTGTACCGGGTATGGGAGTTATGGCACCCTTAATTGATCCCCCTTTTCCTGCCGTCGCAGAACACGGAGCTGAGGCATGGCCACCAAGGGATCCGGCTCTAGAACACCAGAAACCCTTCAGGCTCCCTGATAGCCCCTGGACTTATGAAAACGGTGACTTTAATCCTGCCCTTCGCCCCTCTAATGCACGTCCGCGGCCTATCGACGAACAATCGTCTACTCGTGCATACACGTCTGCACTCCCACCCTACCATCCAGACTTCGAGCACGATGCCTACCCGCTCCAATCTTACTCAACAGGGACTGACACAGACCTCGAAGAAGAGCACAAGGGATTGAGGGTACGACGTGGATCGGAAGGCTACGAAGTCCGTTCCATAGATAGAGAGGAAATGCTCAAGGAGTATATACAGAGTGAAGTCGAGAGGACGGGAAGATATCAGGCGTACCAACCTGAGGACACGGAGTATGTTGAGGACTATGACTCTAGAGATGAGACTACTCTAGTATCTGATGACGATAGACCGCTGGGACTTAGGAACTGAGGTCCTTTTTTTCTCTCGCTTTCCCCTTCGCGACCAACAGGATATTTATTGGACAGTTGGTAGAGTAAAAGTTACAATGAAGGATTACACCATTAAGTAATAAGCGATTAGATACCTGGACGAAAACGAAGGATTATAATAACCAGAAGGTATCCAATCAAGTGGTCACCCTTTCCAGGTACACTTTCCAGACATGACCACCTTTCTCCCCTACTTCTAAAACGTTCGTACCGCTTTGTAACTCTATATCCCAAACCCCTTCCTGTTCGGCTTTCTCACCGACGGGTTTGCCATTCAACACAACCTGAATGCTCTCGCGTGATGGGGTGGCTGCCTTCGAAGTCTTCTTTCCCGCATCAGATTTCTTTGTTGTTTTAGCCTTAACCTTCGAGTTCTTGGGTGGGCGACCACGACCACGTTTCTTTGGTAGCGGTTCCTCTTCCTCTTCCTCCTCAACGAGATCATGGGCGTCGAGTTCTTCATCACTACTATCTCGGTCCTCATCCCCAAGAAATTTGACCCCTGCAATAGACAAAGATATCTCGCCGCGGCCAAGTTTCATAGCCCATGACTTGACGCCGTCGCGATGGTCCAGCCAGAAGGATCTTTCCAGAGGCTTTACAGTGATGAAAACCTCCTTTAAGAGTCTGTGGCCACTCAGTGACGGTGCAGGGGATCTCGAGACAGAATGTGCGTTGCGAAGTTGATTGACTGATGTTGCGGATGCCGTGGGCTTCGGAGCGGCGATGGGTTGCGTTGGGTGGTATGTTGCGTTGGGATAGTGTGTATATTGGGTGGATGAATATTGAGGTTGTTGTGACACGGCAACTTGAGAGGAGGGTCCATTGACTTTTGACGATAATAGAGTAGCAGGAGTAGGGGCGGGGGTTGGTAAACGCGAAGACTCAGTCGGAGAAAACGCTGCTGAAACAGGGGTCGGAGTAGCAGCAGGCTTCGGTGCGAGGGGTTGAACCACGGGAACTCCACTTGCGGTTGGGATAATTGGATTTGAGGTTGTTTTAGGCAGCGACTCGAGTGCCTGAACAGGACTCTTAACAGCGGCACCAGAACCGGGTAATCGGAACGTCAAGGAACTTGCGGCGTGGTCCTGTGCAGGTTTCGTACCCGGACTATCTGCTGACAGCTGCGGAATAGTCGTTGGGCCGGACGACACACCCGGAACTTTTAGCTTTATTTTACCTGGCGTTTTCGCATACCTAGGCAAGGCGTGTGGCGGTGGCAGATCAGACATGAGTTGACGGAAATAGTCCTATGACGAATGTGAGCTTTGTGCATTACAGCAAAAAGGCCAACCAACCCGGAGGGTACTGGCGTCCTCCCATATCTGACTATGATCCAGGTTGAATTCGAGGGCGTTTGAGAACACTAGCTCGACCTCGTTGGCGAACTCCTCGGAAGTAGTATATTCCTTGCGTTTTAATCGTTTCTGTGTTAAAAGTGAGTGCAACCTCGCGTCAAGGTATACTCGGTGCATACAAAGATGTACTCGAGACACATTGGTCGTTTGATTTGCTTGTAGTATGATGGATAGTCCTTCTTTGATGGCATCTCCATGAAAACGTCAGAAAGGACGCGATGTCTGGAAGTATCGAACTAAGTGGAACTGAGTGAAGAAGGATACGCAGCTCACGTCTCTTCGTCTGTTTTCTCCACGAGCTTTTGAAGCCTTGTTTTGAGTAGCCGGTTCATATTCGGTGGCTTGTTCTTCTTCTTGTCGTCATCACCCTCGCCTTCCGGTTTCTCCTCACCATTTTCGTCATGGTCACTGCTTTTCTTCACTTTCTTGCCGGTCATTTTGGTGTACTCCTTGTTAGCGAGTTTCTGTAGGTATGCAAAGGAAGTGAGTGGTGAAGGCACAAGGAAATATCATAAAATGCTGACGAGCAAGTACTTGGCATCCAACCAGATTGGACTATCCTTCATGTTGTATCGTTTGGCATTGGTAAAGCACAGCTCGAAGTCCTGACGAACATCGTCGAGGGAAGGATAACCGTCTTCATCAATCTTTTTCTTGATGTCGTCCAGGCAGATGGGTTGTGTGATGATGTTGTAGTAGTCTGGATAATGGCGTTTGGAGGGTAGTCGCATAAAAGCTGGAGAGCATATGTTGCCTCTGAAATGTGTGTATCAGCCATTTGTAGAACTGTCAGAAAGGAAAACTGGCAAAGCGGGGCTGAAGCATGGTTTGTAACGTACTCTTTATTGACTGCATCCTTGACCGTCTGCCACAACTTGGTTGCTTGGTCTTTCAACACACCTGCGTCGATAACGCCGCCCTCTGTATCCTGAAAAATTGAATCGCCGTTGCTGGCATTTATTGTCATGGATGGTTGAACTGGTGGCACGGTCGCCTCCGAGGGCGCGGGGAGCTCTCTGCGTCGCTTTATTCGAGGGTTGTCCAGGTCAACTTCACCGGCTAACGCCTCCAACTCTCGCTTCATCGTCATTCGAAATGTACCGTCCTTTTTTGTCCCGTTGCTCTCAAGTGAATATTCCTGGCGTTGAAGGAGACGACGACGAAAAGCCCATTATCTTGGAAGCGCTCCAGCCACGCTCTCGATTGACATGGGCGCAGGTCACGTGACCTTTTCTAGTCTAAGGTTCCTCAAATCATACAATAAGTGTAAGGTGGCATTCCATCACGGCTCCCAAGCCCCGCCTGTCTTTGCCGTACGGAAACTGTCTACGAAATTTCTCACTTTCCTGATGGCCTCTTCGTCAGTCCTCCAAATACTCCATACTCCCATCCCCATCTCGTCAGGTCTGTATGCACAACGCCCATCTACCCATTTACCGCCGCTCAGGTGGATTTCCTTTAGTCCGTGCGATGAGAGAGCTTCACACAATATTGGGATGGTCGATATGTTAATACCAGAACCAGGGAGAATCCTCGTGGTCAAGGGGCTAGCAGAGTCGAACATCCATGTCAAGGCTTTGAGGGCCTCCGGAGAGCTCACATCTTTACACTGACCACTTGCGGTCAAAGGCATTCAATCTCCAGGGGGATACGCTACCTGTATAAATGACGTCACCTTGTCAATACTCTTGTGATCCCAGTCATCTTGGACAGCGTTTTCCATGCTTTGATGCGTGAGCGAGTCATTCAGGCACTTTCTTCAGAATATCCAGACGTACCATTCTGCAGGTCCCTGGTCATATCGAATGCGCGATGGAAACAAACTACATTCCAAAGATTGGCCTTGAATAGTAGCATATCAGAGCGACTCACCTTCTAAGGGTACTGCCGCTGAAATGAGTCTGTCTTAAAGTCAATATCCACTTTGCGGAAATGTTTGGCACCCACTCTCTGACCAGGCATTCATCAACATCACCGGCAGCAGTGAGCGCACCGAAAACGACCCCCTGGACACCATACTCCTTGAAAACAGCGATATCGTGAAGCATGACATTCACTTCCTCTTCGCTGTACACAAAGTCCCCTGTGCGAGGTCTGACCATTGCCTTGCCATGATGGTTATCAGTCTACTAGAGAGGCACGCGTACCCTGCGTACCATTATAGGGACATTCGGGACCGCCTTCTTTACGGATTGGAGTAATCCGATGCTTGGCGTAGTTCCCCCGCCATAGCACAGACTACCACATAACTCCAGGCGGTCTGCTCCTCCCCGGATAGCACTGTGGAGAGGTCAATGGGGTTAAATCAGATAACGAGATTGCGTTAAGCACTAACGCCACCGCCGACTCGACAGAATCTATGCATACTTCGATAATCAGCTTCGGATCGGATCGCTGGTGAATTGCATCAACCATTTCCCGCAGCGTAGGCTAGAGCCCAGTCGAGTGTGAACCAAGTCCCGATTCAGTCACTTCCGAGAACGGTAGTCTCCCTTTGCAGGTGAATACAGCATATATTGCGCATTTCTTTAGTTCGATACAAGGGAATAACATTGGAACGCAACAATACGGGTTTCATTTACAGCCGTTCCACCATAAACATCATGTAAGTGTCACGCCATCTCTTCGTAAAATTTGATCATCTTCCTCACGTCCGGGCACAAAGCCAGTCGAACCCTTTCCGAGTCTCCAAATATATTTGCTCCCTTGAATTCAGCCCATACACCAAAGCCTCCATTGAAGGGGTGGGAGGATTCACTCTGATTCACTGCACTAAAAGTGTGTGCTCGGATGATCCTGGACATATTGTCCTTCTGAATGCTCCATTTCAGTTTGTGGACCACGGGCAAGAGGGAGCGGGAGACGGAGAGTATCGATGACTCAACGTCCGGTAAGACGTGTAAGTAATGGAGTAATTTGAGCGCGGTTGGCGGGGACAGTCGAGTGCGGAGGTAAGAAGACAGCGCGATCTTGGTTTGTGTCTGCTGAATACGCAGAATATTCTTGTATTGCTCTGCAGCCTGTGATGAAGCATGAATATGACAAGTGATACAGAAGACTCCGAGACACTTACGTGAGGGGAGTAGAGATAGGCACCCATGCGCAGTCTCCGTTCGACGTGGAGTCCGCGTATCACGCCGCGATGTACGAGCTCCGGAATAGTTGGCCTGAGGAGGATACCCTCTGGGCTCTTACCAAAGAGGGAGTGTCGGACGCGCGAAGGAGCTACTACTCTTAAGCGTGTTTGGTGGAGCACCGGATCAGCCGTCAACGAGGCTAGCTGCTTGGACACGCGCGACAGCGCCGCAAGATCCGGGATATCCAAAAACGATACTGTAAGGCGAGTCAGCTGAGAGTTATAGTGGAATAGGGGACAGAAGATGTACAGATGTGCAGCAGAATTTCTTGTGGCAGCACGAGTAACATACGGAAGAATCGTTGGATACTCGCAGTAACACTGGCACTCGAGTGAGGCAACACGCTGAGTCAGCTTGCCTTTGTAAGCATATTCAGCCGTCTCAAGTTGGAGGAAGTGCAAGCCGGAGGATGCTTTGCGGAACATTCCAAGTTTGGATTGCATGATGGATCCGATCAGCTGCCATCTGCAGCTATCACAAATCAAATCCATAAAAACACCACCAAAGGATATCGTGATCCACTCTAACGGAACACGAAGGAATCGGGAGAGCACTGCTTATCCCTTCCACCCAGTCATGGCGTATCGTATTCTAGACAACGAGAAAGCTTGAATACTCCACAGGGCCCCGCGGAAGCGGAGGAGAAACACGTGCAAGAAAACGAGTAGCGTAAGCAGGATCAATCCGATGCTGTTCCGAAATGAAAGAAAATCCCTGAATGTCACATTGTCGACGTCGTCTTCTCGACATTAACTCGGATGCCCGACATAATCCCAATTTCACCTCCATCGCTCACGCTACCGCGCCCTGCGGCAGATCCCATCTCCACCGAATTGTAGGCAGGGGCTGGGCTTGTGTTTTCAAGTGAACCGAGGGTCCGGGAACTATCACCAGCAAGCCCCATGCCAGATTCAAAATGCATCTCGTCCAGTTCGACGTCAGCCACCTCAAGATCAGGTTGGATGCTCCCAATGGTGCTTAGCATGATATTCGAGGCAATAGTCGATCCGGGGCCACGGTGACGTATCCCAAGCCCCCCACGCTTCACGTGGGGTGGGCCGTTGGACGAAGTGGTCACCCCAGATTTGGTTGCGAACGCGCCAACACCTGTCCCCTCCGAGTGGGAGACCGTCTCCGCACCTCGTTCCCTCAGGTCCAGAATCTGAAACGCGGTCAACACAGTGCCAGAAATTTAGCATCATCAGGCTCACAAGACGACAAGCAAGCAATGGTGCCATCATGACACTAAGCGGAATATTCAACGCAGATATAACCTGACGCGGTCTAGGTAACCATGTGGGTGAGCACATCGGGAGGGGGACACGGGGTAGAACCTCACTGAAGGTAAAAAATTCCATTGATCTGTCACAACCGGTGAGCCATCCTAGATCAGATACTCTGATCGAACTCACCAAGTTTGCGATAGAGATAAGAATGTAATAAAAAACACCTAAGGGGAAATGTTATTGGATCCACACGAGCATATATGCGTTATTTACCTTCGCGAAGGAACGTCTGAATGAGCTTGCTGCTTGCTCCTCCATTTCTGATACGAATGTGGAAAGCCTTCCAAACTGTCATAGCCGTAACGAGGGTGTCGAACAAAAGCGGCGCAATCTTATCTTATATATAAGCATGCGAATGTCAGAACCCTGGATGGAACGCACAAAAAATCCTGCACAAAAGATGTTTAGTAGTTATCGAAACAATACGAGCTATCGTTACCAAGTAGATGCGCGGAGTGTGGCTTCGACGCTGGGAAACAAGGACCCTGATACGGACTGTGATGGGAATGTATGATGGGTTCGCTAATTCTTCACTCACATATGGGGGAGTCACGAAGGTCAAGACTATTCTGAAAGTGAATAATCAAAAGACAGACACATATTTCGATTCACTGACGTATCATTTGTGACGCGTCCACGTACAGCTGGTATGCGACCACACCAGCTAGGGCACAAACGAGTCCCAGAAGAAGGTACACGTTGCGATTGAAAAAAGCATATGTACGGATGAGAAGAACGGCTGGAGTTATTTTCCTTAATCAGAATTTGAACCTTGAGGAGAATAATTAAAAGCTGACACTCTGACCCGACTTGGTTCCACATCGCTAACGCGACTGGAATCTGCAAGATTCGGCGAAATTAAGTCTCGACGTAAGGACGATGGTGCTGGCTCACCTTGTAAATTTTTTCACAGACTTCCTGAGTGTGATTTGTGACGAAGGCATACAAAAGATATGGTACGACTACAATGACCCAGTAGCTTATTGAAGATGTGAAATCATTGAAATGGGTGGTGCGACAAATTTCGCGCACCGACAAAAAAGGTATGCGACTTTAACTGGTGTCCAGGTTGTCTTCCAGATCTGAGAGCGCTGTAGGTGGATATAAGAGAGAAAAAGGAAGGCGACATACGAAACGCCATTCTCTGGGAAGGCTAATGATCCAGTCCCAGACGACGACGGCGTCTGTCGTCCGTGGGTATGAAGCTGAAGTGACGTGCATATATGCAATAGGGACTTACACATGCCTAGAGGAAATTGAGAGGGTCAGATGTTTGGTCGAGGCATAGGTACCCCTTGACTCACAGCAAAAATAAACCTGGGTGCTGGAAAAGGAGTGAGTGGAGCGGCGCGAGGCGTGTTGAAAAATACTGACACATAAATGAAATGCTGAGCGGTTTCGATCGTGTCCCCCATCGTGTTGAGGGAGAGAAATAATAACGGAGATGGGGAGAGGAGAATGAGGGGTGTTCGAGTGATGGGGGGAAGGAAAGAAATAAGGAGGGGAGTGGCTGGATTGGAAGCACGACGGCTTCTCGAGAAGCGGACGCCTGTCGCTCGACTGGCCGGACTCCCAGCCACAGCGACTCCCCCGATCCGGTCTTACCAGCGGCGAATCACTCCACCCTCAACGGGTAACCCAACTTCCTCCATTGGTGATATCCCGATGCTAGTAATCCAGGACGCATGGAAAATTGTACATCCTGATTCCCTGGTTCATCAGTGCCGTGGAGCAGTACTGGTGCCACAATGTCAATCGATCCCTCCGCGATGCATCGACGCGGAGGTCACGTGATCCGTCATTCTCCGACAACTACCGCGTGTCGGACGGCTCGTGCTGATCCAGACGGTCTGATGGCTTCTGGTGCACAAACTCTGCGTCTTAGACGCCCGGATTCTTCAAAACCTACCCCTCCCCAGCCCACTAGGCACACTGGTGTCTTGCAGGACCAACTTCGCAGGTATGCATGCCAGCGCCTGGGTTAAAAATTGGTCTCTAATTTTCACTTAGGACCGCTCGGAAACCATGGGTCCCTGATTTCCAGACTGCTGTTCGCATCTTGCTGCTTGTTCGTGTAGCGGGTGCTATGTACTCCAACATACAAGACTGCGACGAAGGTTAGCTTTCATTCAAACCTCCAAACCGTCCACTCAATTACACAGTCTTCAATTTCTGGGAGCCTCTGCACTTCTTACAATACGGACACGGATTTCAGACATGGGAGGTGACCCCCACCTTTGCAATACGAAGCTGGGCCTATATATTGTTGCATGCGCCTGCCGCCCGATTATCCTCTGTGTTTGCGCTAGGAAAAGTAATGAAGGAAAACCTCCAGTCTAAACCTGAACTAACAAGCTATTGCCCAGCGACCGGCTTTCTTTGCTGTGCGGATATTCCTCGCGGTCTTGTCCACGATCTGTGAAGCCAAATTTTTCCGCGCTGTTGTCGAAAAGATCAACGACAGAGTTGGTCGTTATCTATTCTTCATCCTGCTATTCAATGCAGGCATGTGGAATGCTTCAGCCGGTATTTATCATTTCCATCACCTCACCCACCCTCTCAATGCGCCACAGCTTTTTTACCTTCATCTTTCGCCATGTATGCTACCACGCTTGCCTTTGCATTCGCGCTGGAGCCTTCTACCCTCAAGAATACGAGAAGGATGCTCTGCGCCACTTTGTTGTTCGCCACCGGTGCCGTTGTTGGGTGGCCATTTGCACTTGCTCTCTCGTTACCCTTTGTGTTTGAGGAGCTCTTTGTGCTCAGTGGCGATAAAATTGACCCTGCCTCACGTATCAACTGGATGCTTGCACGTTGGCGGCATCTTATTCTAGCTGGCCTTGTTTCTGCTCTCATTTTTGTGAGTTCTTCGGTCCACATGTGGAAACCAATGTCGATGTTCTGTTTTACATCAGGTCCCCGTGGTCTGTGTCGATAGCGTTGCATATGGGCAGTGGACTATTGTCCCATGGAACATCGTTAAATACAACATCTTTGGTGGTTCCGAACGAGGCCCTGACTTGTACGGGACGTCACCTTGGTACTTCTATATCCTCAACTTACTCCTTAACTTCAATATTCTTTTGGTGCTTGCGTTCGTGTCATTGCCTTCGCTCGCGATCACATATTTTGTCGACCGCAAGCGTCTCGGGCTCACGAAACCAGGACCAAATGAAAGCTCGCCGTTTACGATCCTCGCATTGCGGCTGCTTCCGATGTACTTATGGGCTTCAATACTAACAGTACAGCCGCATAAAGAGGAGCGATTCATGTTCCCAACATATCCATTGATATGTTTCAATGCGTCTGTCACGATCTATCTGCTGCGTGGATGGCTTGAAGTCACATATATCCATGTGACGAAATCCTCATACAAGGTAGGGTTATCTCACTATTTTATTCCGCACCGCTTATTCCCTAGCACCCTGATGGTAGGCTTCGAAGTCAATTATTTTCAGCACGACGACTCTTTCTATCATCTTGGTCTCGGGGCTGCTGTCCATCTCACGCATTCTTGCGTTATGGCACTATTATCACGCACCGTTGGCCATCTTCAGTCGTTTCGAGGCTTTTGAACTCCCTCGTCTCCTCAATGATACCGGTCTGCTACCACCCTTACCCGCCGGCGTAGAGGAAAGCGACAGACCAAGCATCGACTTTACAGCTCTCAAGCAGTTTGATCTGAAGTTGTGTCTTGGGAAAGAATGGCACCGTTTCCCAGGACACTATCTGGTGCCCAATGTTGTATCCGTCGACTTCGTGAAAAGCGACTTTGCAGGATTACTTCCTGCCCATTTTAGGTCGGAGAACACCGGAGGTGAACCATGGTGGGATAGGAAAGGTGCTAGGAGCGCTCCAGCTGGCTTAAATGACCTCAACAAGGAGGTTCACGAATACTATGTGCGGCGTCTTGTCCTTTCGCCTATGCTCTTAATCGATGCCCTTGTAGGTTCCTGTGGAAACTTGCGACTACTTTGTGGATCTTGATTTTCCCCGGCACCCAACTTCTTCCAGCTATGAGCCTCGTTATGTCGTCGACGAACATATATGGGACCGTGTGGCATGTTTGCCCTTTCTTGACGCGTCGCACTCATCGCTGGTGACCAGGACGTTGTGGGCTCCTGGGCGTTGGTGGCAGAGCAAAAATGAATATGGGGACTATTGCTTGCTCAGAAATAGAGAAAGGGTGAGCACGAAGGAACGCGACTTCGTCGCCCGCACATAGAGGGAAATGAAGTGCAAAGGCACGATACTTTGATTTCGGTAGAGGCTGACACGCTAACGGTCGGCTGGCTTGGAATACTAGACATTTATAGCATGTGAGCTCACAAAATGACAATGTTAAACATGGTCTTCAGCTCTACACACACACGGTTGACGCGAACCTCATCTGACTTGCGGATGCTATCTGCTACACTACTTCCCCCGTCTCCCATCTTAAAAGCTGATGACTTGCTGATTTCTTCGATCTCAGGGGAGATACCGATCCTTCTGGAAGCAACGATACACGTTTGCGATTCCCCGCTCCCCACCTTTGATGAACCGCCAGGATTGCGCAACGTTGCCAAGGAACCGAAGCCAATTGATAAGCTTGACAACACCGTAGGGAGAACGAGGGACCTCACTCGCGACGTCGAAGCCTTGTTCCAGAATTGGATGTTTGGGAACTCAGCTGACTTGGCTCACGAATTCGTCGATGGGCGCCACTCTGAGCCTCCGAGAGACTCCTGCCCCGCCAAAGTCGTTTCTGGCGAACTGAAGAACGCGATACCTGTGTATGACGATGTCCTTGGTGGCGACGCTCGATGCGATCGCTCGACGCCAACAGTTGCCCAACAGGGCAAGTTTGAAGGGTTGAGGGATCCGCAGGCTTCCTGTCTGAGTACCATGGAGCCTTGTACCACACCGAGAGAGGATCTTGATGGACAAGTACTGATGATTGCCACGTTCCACACGTACTCCACGTTACCAACACCAACTTTCGCCCCTCCTTCGCCATCATCATCGCTAGATGTGATCTCACCTTTATCCTCTCCAGTTGGCCGACAACGTCATCGTCGTCCTCTCGAAAGAGCTAGAGCCGTTCGCTTCCCTGGTCGTCCAAGGTCTCCCCGATTGCAAGTTAACGAAGAAGAGTTAAATTTTGTGCGTAATGCACCACCTTCTCCCACGAACCATGCATCATATCCTCGATGGCATTTGACCGACTCCGCATCTCCTGTGCCCACTCATTTATGCATGGGGGACACTCGTGTATCTGACGCGGCGCATCCGTTTATGAAGCATGTCACGCTCCCAGAAGAACTCTCATGGATAAAGCACATGGTCATCGAGTTGTGGATCGATCAAGAAGGGTTTCGGGCAGTTAGATCGTGCATGCAACTAATGGGTTACTCGCCACGGACCCGTTCGTTGCATCCTTACGAGTCTGCTGAGGACACTGGGTCCGGCGTCGCTGCTGGGGTTGCCGAATTCATGCCGATGAAGCGGGAAACATTCGCATTTCACTATGCAACGCTGGACAGTCCACCGACGCTTAGAATGGTGTCCGTGGCAGGCGATGAGTCTCGTGACCGTATTTCCAGACAAGCAACCCTCAGCGTCAAGACAAACGGTGTGTATACTGTGCTTGGAACGGAAACTTTCATAGCCTCGATGCTAATTAACGATGCGCACGGATCACGACTGCGCTGGAAATTCGACTACCTGGTCGGCGATCGCAAGGTGGATGGAACTGGGAAGACCCTCCCTGGGGAGAAAACTTTGACGCCTTTGACGTTTTCCTGCTCGCCGTACCTGTTCCATCCATTGCAAGGGAAGAAAGCCGGACTGATGCATATCATGAAGAAGAACCTGGTGCCGAAGCTAGGGTCCCAGAAGCTGGAGCCGCCGACCTACGCATCAAGTCGCAGAATCGCACAAGTCTCGCGTTATCTCTCGACTGGGAGAGATACTGCAGCACATACTAGGTCACGCTCTGATGCATCCGCCAAAAGCGGACATTATTCGCAGGCAAGGTCTCCGCTGGATACCAATGTTGGAGGGGAAATCATCCTTGGCATGAATCACATACCGCGTACCCGTCGACGGAGAGCATCCTCCGCGGGGGAAAACAGTTTGGCCTGTTCGAGGAACGAACCCAGACACGGTGAAATCGTGGCGTTCACGCCGCCTATTCCGATAACACGCCAATCTGGCTAAGTGTCTTTATTAGCCTCAACTCCTATTCTGAACATTTCTATGACATACCCTGCAGCCAAGTGATGGAACTAGAGTTGTATTAAATAGGATTTGTATATCCCAGTAGTTGCTATATAGTTTCATGCAAGTAGTGCCGTGGGAGTCACCCCGCCGCGGCTGCCTCCGCTGTGGTTGTGCATTCTGACCAACACACAACATGTCTGTTACGCACATCAACTCAGTGTCCCAGCTCAACGGCATACTGTCGGATTCAAATAAGCTGACAGTCAGCGACGATTTGCTTTCCCCCGAGACAATGGTTAACTCACCTCACATAGGTCATCGACTTCCACGCAACCTGGTGAATATTCCTCTAGCCTGTCTCAGACGATTGGCAGTTTCTAACAGGCGTCAACAAGGTGTGGTCCTTGTCACGCCATTGCACCAGCATTTGAGGCCCTGGCGAAGCAGTATCCTAATGTGAACTTTGTCAAGTGTGATGTCGACGCTGCGAAAGACGTGGCATCTACGTACAGAGTCTCTGCGATGTGGGTAGCTTCACCCCCTACCATGTATCCCCACGACTGACCCGTATCTCAGGCCGACATTCATTTTCCTGCAGGGTTCCAAGCAGATCCACATGATTCGCGGCGCCGACAAGACGTACGTGTTGACTCTTGATTCCCACTTCGAGCACTGGAAATGCGGTTCACAGGGGGTTGCAAAATGCCGTGCAACGATTCGCGGGTTCGTCATCCACTGGTGCTTTCTCCGGCCAAGGTCACACTCTTGGAGGTGCCCCACCCCCAATAACGGACAGTTTGGCGTCTACCGCATCGTCAATTTGGTCAAACATGGATCCACCTCTCAAGGTCCTGCTTGGCCTATTGGCGGCATATGCATTCTTTTGGTTAATGTAGACATTGCCCGCCCCGTGTCACCCAATTACTTTTGCCTGCATGACCAGGTCCTGACTATTTATTGCACTTGGAGTTCAAGGTTGCATACTCTTATGTGAGCCGCGTGGCCTAGATGCAGACAATATAAATGTTCCAGATCAGCATAGGATGAGCAAGGCTGCATGTTAGTACTACAAGTGTATTCTACAAAGAGACTGTTGACATTACGATGTTGTGACTACCCGATGGATGATTGATCTACGCAAAACCTGCGATTGTGGGCTCAATACCACGCGAGATATGATAGGGTAATAGATGTGCTTACTTCCCCAACCCAATGCTTGGAATGCGTGACGGGCAGCTTCTTCCTTTGCCACTTTCTGATTCCTGCCTGTCCCAGTGCCTCTGAGTTGACTGTTGACTGGAAGTGATATGAGCCATGATCAAGGGAAAGTGAAATAGACACACCAAAGCACTTGACTGACCAGCGAGGCTGGTGGGGAGGACCTTCAGACTCAGACTCCCAGTTGATGACAAGGCCGCGCTGGGAGCATGTCTGATTGAACAAAGCCAGTGTATTGACCTGTGGCACCGCGCTCGTTGGTGGGGGTGGTGGCATGGGTGGAGGGGCAACGGAGGGAGGTGGTGCACTGCCTGAGGAATAAGGAGGAGGGGGCGGGGGGACGGCGACAGCGGCGGGGTTGATTCCTGGTGCCACAAGTGGTTCTGATTCGGGGCTGAGGAGACGACTGATCCAGGCGAGAAGAGTGGGGAACCCCTTCTGTACATACAGCGCACCCACATAGGAGCTAAAAAGGAGGCGCTCTTCCTACTGGGGATGAACGACATTGAAAGCAATCCAGGAAGATATCGATATCTTACTACTGGATCATCAAGCCTGGATCGATCGTCGAGGCCTCTCACCCTAGACTTGAGGTTGTAACAAGCGAGCCAATGCTTGATCTTATCGTCATCCATTAGTTCCTTCTGCTGTTCCTGTGGCAAGGCGATGAGGGTATAGACTGTGGAGTGTCGTGTTTAGATCTGCGACCTACGGAGAGATCTGCAGCAGAGAGGTAAGGCCTCCGTTGAAACAAGATGTACATGATGACCATGCCGAGCACGGTGTGGCCGAGCTCTGCAAGACGTTCTGCGCCGCCGTGCTCGGTATTGTCAGGTGGAGAAGAGCTGTTCCTGTGCGGCTGACGGGTGAGGACATCGAGAAGGAGGTCTCCCTCGATGGAGGGGAGTGCTGGGATGTTGTTCATCTCCAAGCCGCGATCGACGAGCGATAATGGTTTGCGGCCATGTGCATGGTCATCACGTGCCCGCGCTTTCTTTCTCCTCCCCCTCGTCATGTCGCGTCCGCTCATTCCGGAGCGTTTCGTCGACGTGCCCTCGCAGCGTCTCTACTATCTCAGTCTCGGGTGTCTACTCCAGGTCCGTGCGCTATTTCTCTTTGTTTTCCCCGCTCACCTCTCTCCAAGGCCATCAAGGTACTCGACATCATCCAAAGTCTCTTTGCCTCGGGCGAACCGCGTTCCTATGTCTATGGCAGAAAGTGGCTCTGCATCGACTTTGCCTATCTCGCCGTCCTCTCTCAGCTCCGAATTCCGCGCCTCACCTACAGCAAGGCCGTCGTCGTCCTCCAAATCCTCTCCCTCTGGTTCCTCGATGGCCTCTTGTTCGGCGCCATAAGTCTGCATCTTGGCTCAAATGCCCCCATTTCACCACAAGCCATACAAAGTAGCTTCATCTCTCCTTTGACAGAGAACCCACTCACCAGTTCTGCAGAACGCCCCGACTTGCCTGCCACCCCCGAGCAGTTTCGCATCGCCGATGCGTTTTCCCCCTCGGGCCTCCTTTCCTTTCTCTTTCCAGACGCTTCCCGCGGCGACCAGCACTTGCTTGGTCAACACACTGTCCGGATGTCCCCAATCAGTACCGCACACCTCAACCCAGATGCGCTCACCTTTTGTCTGTCGCCTCCCTCGCACACCGTACTCATCCCTATCATCGTCAACAACACCACTCCAGCAAATGTTCGCTACTCTTTCACCCCCTTGACTTACATCGAGGGCCAGTCTGGCACCGGTCGCATTGAGCATATTGAGCTCAGCGGAAAAGACCTCAAGGCAATCGAACAGGCCCGACTCGAGGGCCTTCAGTCAGTCCGCGTTCATCCCACCGATGACGAGTATGACGAGGACGAGGACGAGTTCCCATCCACCTCTGATTCTCAATTGCAAAAGACTCAATCGCTCACCCATATACGCGTCACCAAACCGGGCACTATTCGATTAGAGAGAATACTCGATAGCTCCGGCGTGGCAGCTCGACTTGCTCACCCTCTCGAAGTCACCGTTGTCCCATGTCCTACCGCATACTATACAGACGATTCCATTGCCCAGCCGGTCGATGCGGTTCGCTGTCAAGGGGACACTTCAGCTATCGACTTGACCATCGATATCCGCGGCGTACCACCTCTCAGCCTCCGTTGGTCCAAGTATGTTGGTGGGAAAAAGGAGAGCTTCCTTGTCGAAGGCATTGAAGACAGCGACCCAGCATCTCATTCACCTGCAGATCCACGCAATGTCGTCAGAACCTCTTCAAAAACACCGCAAATGCTTAAAGTTCCTCTCTCGTTGTCGGTGGAGTCTTTAGGAAGAGTCACGTTCGTTCTGGAGAGTGTCATTGATGGCATGGGTAACATTGTTCCCCTCGATCAAGGCGTTACCAGTGAAACTCTCTATCGTGAGGTGGTGCTGAATTCGAAGACGGTGCGGTCGCTGGATATCCTTCGACGCCCCCGCATTTCCTTCCGGAATTGTGGTCCAGGAAACCCGGTCTCTCTGCTCATCGGTTCAGACGCACCATTGTCTCTCCAAGTGACTGATTCGGATCCATTGGATGCTCCGTGGGACGTCGACGTCAAGTTCGACCCATCGGAAGATACCAAAAGTGGTAGCAACTCTGTCAAGCCATGGAAGGACACACTTCAGACCCAGCAATCCTCCCTTGGTTTAAGTGCTAGTGCGGCAGGAGAATACACAATCCTTGGAATTAGAGGCAAGGTACGCATCTGATCCGTTCAAAAGATGTACATACTCAAGATTTCTCAGTGGTGCGAAGGTGATGTCCTCTCCCCAGACACGTGCAAGGTCGTAGAAAAACCTATACCAACCGCCGAGATCGAATGGAAGCGAATTCACGAATGGTAAGCGCGCGTCGTCTGTACCTTTACACTGAATCCGTTGATCACTGCCTACAGTTCTGGCGACACTGGTGTCTCCGCTTCGCTTGTATTTCACGGGACCCCTCCCTTCCAGGTATACTACCGCACACGACGTGACAAGGAAGATTCACGTGACCTCTTCAAAACCTTTACAAGCTCAAGGGGTGAACTTACATTGCAACCTGAACACAGTGGCCACTACTTCTATACATTCCTCCATCTGAGCGATGCAAACTACAAGAAAGTCGAGCTTAATGGTCCAAGCATCGACCAGATCGTTCACCCCTTAGCGGCCGCTGACTTTATTCCAACGGCTGGTATAGGACGTTCCAAGCGCATGGTAAACAGCTGTTCTGGGAATATGGTTGATGTTGAAGTGGACCTTCGGGTGAGTTACTAGTCGGTTTGGGGATGTCCTTTGCAAAATATTGTTCAGGGAACAGCGCCGTGGAATTTAGAATTGGATATCGTTGGCCCTCGCTCCACTGACCGCCTGGAGATTCGCGACATAAAGTCATCACCTACGCGTATACAAGTGCCTATCCCGTCTAAAATAGATAAGGAAGGTGGGGCTTTTGAAGTGGATCTAGGTAGGCATCGACGAGGCTTGTGACCCAATACTGACCCGTCACGGTCTAAAAGTGAACGTTGAAGATGCTTATGGATGTAAACGTTCCATTTCTGTGCCTGGTGTTTCCGTGAATGTTCGCAGGGTAAAGGTGTGTGATTTGTTTTTAAGCTGAACCAGCTATATTTACGATGAGCGTTGAGCCCACGGCCAAATTCTACATAAAGAACAGGAACAGACAGGTTACGATCCTGGAGGACGACGCAACCGAATTGCCATTGCGGCTTACGGGCGACGGGGTATGTCCACCTTCATGAAGTATTGTATACGGTGTTGATATCGTCAACACAGCCATGGACTGTCAAGTATCGCCGTGCCGAAGAGCCCGAGTCTGTCCAGACTGCAACTTTGCACTCTCCAAACGACAATATTCGCGTCAAAAACAAGGGCTCCTACGAGCTTCTCTCGGTAGGTGCATTCCTCGGTTTGAGACACGAGTTTTGACCCTTCCTATCAGGTATCGGATTCGCAGTGTCCAGGTCTCATCATCGCCGAAGAAAATAGATACGATGTGGATTGGGTTCCCCGACCATCTGCTAGACTGGACCCACAAACGCTGTCGATGTTTGAAACGTACAATCGTTCTCATATACTTTCGCCAATTTGTCAGGGCCACGACGACCATGTCGACCTGGACTTGACAGGTATGTAGACCAACACTTGCGTTTAGTTTACTTTCTTACTCATTCCCCGCAGGTCGTCCTCCTTTCCAAATCATGTACAACATTGCCATGAAAGATGAATCAGGGGTTGGCACGATCGTTTTGGACCAGCCGACTTTCAGCAGCATCCAGCCACGAACACGTTTTCAACTTCACACGTCTAGTTCCGGGCGCAAGTACTATGAAGTGAAACAAGTTGGAGATGCAGCATACCCACTCCACAAGCACAAGAGTGCTGTGATTCCACGATCAGAGCGGCTGGTCTTTGAGCAAGAAGTCCTTCCTAAGCCCTCTGCAAAGTTCAAGAACGATAATCGCATGTCTTTTTGCCTCAATGACGTCCTCAGTTCCCGAGATCTCACGTCATCCGACGGTACCATCCTACTCGAGGGCACGCCTCCATTCCAACTCCATCTCTCGATTAGGAACCTTGCTACTAGCAAGGTACGGCAGGAGACCGTGGAAGTGCGGGACAAGGTTTGGAAGTTGGATATACCATCATACTACTTTGCATCCGTTGGACCCTATCAAGTGACGATCGAAACCATACATGATGCTTCACGCTGTGAACAGGCGGAACTCGATCCCCTGCGACGTTCTATCTGGATTGACGTTGCCGAAACGGCCGCTATCATCCCCCTGGTCAAGCAAAAGGATTTCTGTGTGGGCGATGTGACTCAGTTCCAGCTGGAGGGGACACCGCCATGGACAATTGGGTGAGTTGGCACGTACGTGACGCGTGCCGACGATGCTCATGGTCGGACAGATACCGAATCAACGGTAAATCGTACGCGCAGGAAGCGAAGACGTCGCCGTGGTCAATTATTCAGCAGCAAAGTGGCGAGTTCACCGTCAGCTCTATTGCACACCAGCAAAAGATGTGTAAAGCCGCCGTTGCCAACGTGCGCATGAACATCCACCCGTTACCGTCGGCCCAGGTGGGTCATGGGAAGCGCATATACCAAGACATACACGAAGGTTGGTTGTTGGTGTCCTGCAACGTGATCGTATTTACCTTCGCTCGCAGGTGATCAAGCCGAGATCGTGTTCACACTGATCGGCGAACCCCCCTTCACTTTCACATATCAACGTGCAGAGCCCAGTCCCAAGAAGGGAGGCAAGCCAGGAAAGGTCCTCGAGACCCACACGGTTTCGGGGGTTATGACACATGAATATTCCGTCTTTTCTGCACTCGAAGGTATGCTCGAACCAATACATGGAATGTCCGTATATTGACGAATGTTGGACAGGTACGTGGACAGTGACGTCCATCTCGGATCGTTACTGTCGGTATCCGTCGTTGCAGGAAGGTCTTGAAAAACCAAGGCGCTGAGGTGTCTTGCAGCATCATTGCTTGATTCTTGCATATTCATGCATTTGTAGCTCTAGTCTGATATTCAATCCATACACTACATTCACAACTTTGCTTGCGGAACCGAATATGATGGGATTGCAAAGAAATGACAATGTACAAGTATCCACAAAGGTTCGATGTGACTCTAGACCTGGACAGATGAGATGTAGAACCACTTGCAGACTGGGATGGCGTTAGAGTTAGCCCACCATATGCAAGCATCAAACTCACTCGAGGCATCGATGGGAGCAGGGGGTTGCCTCGAGTCTGGAGGGATCTCAAGGTAGATGCGGTCGTGAGGCTCGGTCAAGCCAGGGCCGGGAACGGTGAAGTTACGACTAGGAGGATAAGCCCACGTTCGAGCTGTATAGTAGAGGCAAACGCACATGGAAAGGTCATAGGAAGCAGTCTTGGCTGGGGTGTCGCCAACAACGAGGCGGCGCCATGCCTCGTGACACTCGTGGATGATCTCGGTGGCGTACTTTTTGTTCTTGGCCTCGCCAGAGAACGCAAAGGCGTTTTCGCCCTTGCCATCGGGAATCTTGTAGATCCTGTGTGCAACCATCAGGCGACGCACCTCCAGCCTGAAAAAAAGGAAAAAGAGAACCTGAACCACTCGTTGGTAGCCCTGATGAGACCAGGAAGGTGACGTTCGACGTCTTCAACATCATTGAGCTTTGAAGCGAGGGGGTCATGGACATCGACAACGATGACTTTCCAGTCGGTCTCGCCTTCGTCGAGCAAGGCCATGATGCCGAGGACCTTGACCTGTTTGACTTGGCCAGTGTAACCGACCTGCTCGCCGATCTCGCAGACGTCGAGCGGGTCATTATCGCCCTTTGCCTTGGTCTCTGGGTGAGTGGCGTTTGGGTCTTCCCAGGTCTGTCCGTGGTGAGCGGTGGTGTGGACGACAGGGTGCCAAAGAACATACCTGGGGGAAAGCGCCGTAGTTCCAGATGTAACCGTGGTGAGGGAAACAGTTGCGAACAAAACGCAAGCGGCCCTTCTTGATGTCCTGTTTGATGGGGTTGAAGGGCTCTTCCTTGGATATTTCCATCTTGGCGTTGGTCCAACGAGGGACCTCGACAATCATGTTGAAGATGCCATTGTTTTCGTCGGCGAAAAGCGGGATGTCGTGGAAGGAGGAGACGACTTGACCGTTGCGCTCGATGAAGACTCTGTGATCTGATATCGATCGGTCACGCGAGCGATAGCGACCAAGAGAGAGACGTACCGAGGGTGTTGGGTGCACCGATGAGACGAGGGGTGTATTCTGCAGATGTATGAGGCGAGAATTGGGGAGAATGTCAAGGGGACGTACGTGCAGCCATGGTGGGTCTGGTGGAGAGATGGCGGAGATGCTGGGACAGTCGAAATGCAACAGAAGTGGCCCCGGTCATGTCCGTACACGTGCAGACTCGCAACTGTCAATTATCGGTCTCTATTTACAAGTCTAGCCGACAAGTCCAACCGGAGCAGCAACCGCTCCACATGCCGCCGCACTTCCCCGTTCCATTCCGTTCCCTTGCCTCTCCGCTGCATCACCGTCTGGTTCCCCGTGCTCGTCATCAGCATCGACTTGGATGCGTCCCCCGTCGCAGTAAACGGCTGTTGCGAAGTCGACAGCGACAGCTCTGCGTAGAACGAATCTAACAGTCCATGCAGACTCTGTCCATCGCTCTCAGCAGTGTTTTACCCGCCGTACATGTCGCTCACCTTGTTGATCTCCGATACCACATCAAGTCGCTCCTGTACCATCACACCTACCTTGTCATCACCACCCGCGAGACTCCCTTCAAACAGCAGAGCTGGAAGTACATCTCCACCCCATCGCTCGACCTGTGCCACGAACCGTTCGCAGACCTCGAAAATAGGTCGCAATATGGCAGTGAGTGTGGGGTGGGAAAGCAAGCATCCTGTCACGAGACGCTCCAAATAGGTGGAATGCAGATTCCGAAGCGTCGTAAAGTCGAGATACGTCCGATCCGCGTTCGTGCCCGCATCTGCGCCGCCCCCGCTCTGCGCACGCCCAGGTTTGTTGAGAAGCTCCCTGAAACGCCTAAACTCCACGTCGACAACATCCACCATCACGTACCCCAACAGACAGTCAAGGAACCATCCCATGTCCCTCACAACACCCCATCCGCAACGAAGTAGTTGTTTTCGCGCTTCAAGGTCTTCCGTCGTCCCACCCTCTCCGAGGCCCGTCCATCTGCGTCGAGCTCGCTGGGCGTTGGACAACGATGTCCAACACGTATGAATACGCGTGTGCGTTTTGCGCAACGACGATAGATAGTTGAACATGGCAGAGTAAATCTGCAGATCCGAAGGGTGAAGGAAAAGGTCGAGAGGCCAAGCGACGTTGTACGTGAGTACGAGCGTCGTCCCGAGAAGGAGGTCATCAAAAGAGGTCATTTCTCCAGCATTACTGGTCGTCGAGGACGAAAGCACCTTGTCGCCGAGTGAAGGGAGTAGGGGCCGAATTGGTCCTGAAGGCATTTGGAACTTGAGGTGCAACAAGGATGGGTCATGTTGAGCTGTTGTGCCCAAAGATGCTCTGAGAAGCGCAAGGTTCAGATCTTGCTCCCTGATCAAAGAGGTGCCGCCAGAACGCGTGGTTAGGCGGGATAGTTTGAGGTGTTCAATGTCTCGTATGAGGGCTAGGCTAAATTCGCCGTTGCGCAAAAGGAAGTAATTTGCTCTGCGAAAGGTAAGCACTAGTACGGTGCTGAACTGTGATGCGCTTACAGCGATACGACGGACTCCTCCACATCCTTGCGTGTTAGCACGTTCAGCCATAGCCATTCGCTGACGTTTGTCCGAATCTGAGAAATGATCTGGTCAAGCTTGTACTGGTCTTCAGGGAGTACGGTATCTAGTAGATTGGCATGCTGTAGGGCCAGTTCTCGTGGAATCTGACTTTCCCATTTCTTCTTTTTGACCGTTGCGATGGCCCGTCCGACGTAGATGATAGATTCGCGTGATTGTTGAGATACACACGAGGGCATCGAGCCTTCCAGAAGGGCATAACTGTCTGTCGCCAGAGGATCGACGGGCGACAGAGACCCATGGACCAAGAACGCAGCCAGCTGCCCGCGCCAGGTGCGTTGAACAGCAACTGCGAGCAACGACATGATCTGAGCGATGCGGTGTACGCCCGTCTTTGATCGGTTGAGCAGCATGTCGATCAGCGGACCAGGGTGCCACTGGTCTTCAGACTCGAGCTGGGTCGTCAGGGACTCGAGTGCGGCGAGGGGCGCGTCCCATTCTGCAAAGGTGGCGCGCACGGCAGCGAGTGGGACAAAGAAGCCCTGGCCGACGAGCTCTGGATCGCGTTGGAGAATTTTGGCTTCGGTGTCAACGACGAGACTCTCATAGTCGTCCTTGAGGATCTGGTTGAGCGTCGCGCACAATGCGCAGACGTATCTTGAACGCGAGCGCGACAGCGTTGCACACGTCTTTTTGATTTTGCGATACCGAAGCGCGATCTGGCCGAGAACTTGGAGACATTGCTCCTCGCCGGGATGTAGGAGAGGACGAAAGGCGGGATGCAAATTGTGATCAGAAGTGAAGAGCGACGAGGAATGGCCGGCGAGGACGAGCAAGACTTCCGCAATCATCTCAAGTGGTCAACATGTCATCGGCTCGTCATCACAGCCTCCGACAGTTTCTCCATAACCACCACCACCACCCATCACATGCTGGAACGACAGCCAGGCAAGGGAATACAGATCCAGCTTGCCCTGGACGATGCGTTCGCCGACGGCGACGACCAGCCCTTTGAGTTCAGCTCCGCAGCCGTTCGCGAGCACCTCGCCGAGCAGGCACACTGGACTACGGCGACGGACACCAGCTCGGTGGACGAAACCGACACCTCGATATCAACGTTTTACCTGGATGGCAGCACGCACGGTTCCTTGAAGTCGGACTCGGCCAGCGTTGCGTCCGACGTCTCCACATCCGTCGACCAAGAGTCCTCGCATGATCTATTACACGTCCCGTTGTCAGAGGTCGAGCAACAGGCCGACCGCGTATCGGACGAGAATGACCACAATGGGGAGGAACCCGCTCACCCTACGGTGCACATTGACGTTTCTAAACCGCCATCACGGCGCGTCTCCGTTGTCATGGTAGGGGATAGCGCCGGAGCCTCTGATGGGACGCGTTCGGTCGGAGCACCCAGCCCCACGCCGTCGGCGCTGGATTTGCCAACGATGCCGACTTCCCCCTCGCTTCCAAGTGCCCCTGTATCAGTCCCACCACCTCAAAGTCACAAATCATCCCGCTCAGCCGGACCGACCGCATTTCAAAAGGCGTTGAGTAAAACACGACCTTCCTTCCTTCCCCCAAAGAATAGGCAAGAAGACCTCAAACACCTCGCTGATTGGGAGGCCATGATGAAGCAGAGTCGGGCGACAGGTGACACGGTCCAACTCGCTACCATGTCTTTACACTGAAGCGAGATCTACAGAAGAGAAACGGCGAAAGGCTCTACACGAACGCAAGTTGGCGCGCGAACTCCGAATCGAACAATCCGTTCATGTATGGGAAAGGGAGATTGTCCCCGACTGGCGTGTCGTACATCGGGATCCTGAACTTCGCAAACTGTGGTGGAATGGAATTCCTACAAAACTACGTGCCTCGATGTGGGAGCATGCTGCAGGCAATGCATTGACTCTGAGCAAAGGTACGTCCGTCGTCCAAGGGTAATCATTCTGATATTCACAATCCCTTAGATAGCTACCGCAGTTGTCTTGCGCGCGCAAAGAGGGCCCTGTCTTCAGGTGTCTTTCCCAAAGAAACACTTGAAGCGATCAAAAAAGACATACTTGTCACACTACCTGCTCTCCATATTTTTCACCCAGAAAGCGGCCCTCTCTACCAAGACTTGAAGGACTTGCTTTGCGCATGGATTGTCTCGCGTGCGGATGAAGGCCTGGGATATACCCGTGGAACTTCAAGGATAGCTGCCATGGTCCTTGTCAACATGTCCGCACCACAAGGTTTTGTAGTTATGAGGAATCTACTAGAAAGACATTGTTTGAGATCCTTTTATGGGGAACCGAACACAAAAGATGACGTGAGTCGGATTAACGGGTAATGACACACTCTGACTGAACCACAGCACCCAGGTTGAGGCATATTATCGGTGAGCGCTCCATGGGCGCTTTGTGCGATGTCTAACGTGGGGAGCAGCATTTTCGACACTCTGCTGGCAGACAGTATGCCAAAGAGTGAGTGATGTCTTGTGCATGCATACGAGAGATTCAAAGATTTACCCGAACTCAGTATATTTCAACTTCAAGCAACACCAGATATCACCGGCTGCATATCTCCCCAGCTGGCTAATACCGCTGTTTCTCGACCATTTGCCGTTCGATGCATGTGCTAGATTATGGGATGTGGTGATGCTCGAGGGTGATTCATTTCTGTTCCGCGCGGCACTCGCCGTTCTAGCAGCTTTGGAACCACGCCTTTTTTTCCCTGAGCGACAAGAACTCCTTGAACTTCTCAGGTGAGTCAAGATACAATCCTACCAGTGGTATTGCATACTGATTAGGGTATGTAGTGGTGAGAACAAGGCTGCCATTGAGGTGGCTCGGCGCGACGGCCGTGCTCTTGACGGCGGAAAATACGAGATATATGGAATTGATGAGGAGACACTCTGGGATCGAATTGAAAGCATGAATGAATGGTGGAGGGAGACGACGTGGAGGAGATTAACACAGCGTGAATTACCGGACATATAGCCACATGTTGCACAACTCAGTGAATGCATTGCAGTTATCACCCCACACTATCCGAGTCGTCATCGTCTTCTACTGCAGTTTTGTACAGTGCATACATCCTTCTTCGATTTGCATCTCTGGTGTCCTCGGCGCTCGCAACCGCAAACAGTTTTTGTAAAATAGCTTCTCGTAACGCACTGTGAAGCATTGGACCGGAGTCTGTGTGGGGTACATCTGCACAGGCATTCGAGAAAATTGTAGGATACTCGAAACCAGAAACTCGTGCCCGCTTGTGAGGATTTGATGTTCGTGAGCGCAATCCGGCGAGTAATGGCCGGAACAATGTTTCTTCGATATGTTTGTATGTCGTGTTTGTCTGTGTGTGGGCGGCGAGGGATATGAAGGGGGACAATAATGTGAGGATGGGGACGGGGACGGGTGAGATGGAAACAGACACGGCCTTTTCGAGTTCTTCTAGGTATATTTCTGCCAGATGGAAGCTGAGGCCAACTGGCACGCGTACATCGGTGGGGCTGAATTAAGAGATAAATCGATTGATGGGAGGGCAAAGAAAAGGGAACATGCCAGAGTGGACCACCTGTATTCACAAGTATGGAGGTATAGTGTTGAAGAGCAGAGTCGTCCCAATCAGCTCGTATGAGGAGCCTAAAGGAGGCATTGAGAAAACGTCGGACGAGCATGTAGTACTTGTCCATTCTAGGAGGAGATTAGGCGGCAAGACTGGGGAACGCGCACAGTACGTACCGCAAACGGTCTATTCCGTTCCACTCCCTGACCGTTGTGATCCAGAAGCCCTTGAGAAAGCTTAGTGAGGCCGGTATGCTGGTGATCGTGAGGAGAAGTTCGGCCAACTCTTGAGCGAGGTCCTGCTGTACGCGCGGCTTGTCGGACATCCAAAAGCCTAGGATAGACGTGATGCAACTGATGAGGGACAGAAAAAGAAGACTTGCAGTAGAACAATCCTTTCCATAACTTGGCGATCTCGATATCTGGAAGGGCATTATTTTCTGGGTTGGAGAGGAACAAGGCAAGGTGTTTGACTGCCTTGTCTCTTGTTTCCTTGTCTATGAAAAAGTGAGCAAATGGACGGACCGAGAACGAGACGGCATACCGGTCGATGCGAGATATTTGCCCAGCGGCGGCGACGAAGAAGCCATGTCTGCGGATCGGATTGCGGAAGTGAAGGTGATATTTGGTCACGTGTCGATCGGCCCCTTGCTCATGACGATGATCATGAAGGGACCCATTACTTGCCACGGTGAGCTCGTCGTCGTCGTTATTGAGCTCGCTGACAATGACAGTCCTCGACGTCTCCCTTGGAAAACCCGCCGAGGGTGTCCACGTCAGTCTCCAGGCCTATCGCGACAGGGGTAATTTCGGCCTGTTTGATCCCGTCTCTCAGCAGTTTAGTCTATTTTCTGTCTCGAGGCCCGTCTTTGACCCGCTCCTTTTTAGTGTCACCGATGTCGATGGTCGCTGCATGACCCTCCTTCCCCCACGCGATTCCGAAGAGGCAAAACAAGCACCCCAGTTCCAGATCGCCGCCGGCATCTACAAGATCGTTTTCAAGCCCCAAGAGTATTTTGAAAAGACTGGCAGAAAGTGTTTTTATCCCTGGATCGAGGTAGTCGATTTGACACGCATGTCTCCTCCTTGCTGACCGGCCCTCCCACAGATCCCATTCCAAGTGGAGAATCCAGACGAGCATTATCATATCCCCCTTTTAATCAGTCCGTACTCATTCACCACGTATAGGGGCAGTTAATTCCTGCGTCTTCGAGCGTATGCGGTAGTAAGCGTGGTTACTCTAATCATTCTCGAATACGCGAGGGCTATTGTACGAGTACTTTGGCATATTGCACCCCCTTTATATGCACCCCCCGCATAGACGACTTGACGTTCTGGATGAACGTATCCCGGTTCTTTCGCAACTCTTCCGCAGCCTCTGTGATCTCGTCAGCAAACATCTTCGCGCGAACTGACCATGTTCTCCTACCTTTGTTCAATGGATCATCCGCATTCGGCTCCAGGAACAGATACTGTAGTCCGACCATCACCGAGTTCAGGTTCAGCACCGGCTTCCAATCTTCTCGCAGAATATTTAAGCAGACATTGCCCTCTAAGTCTACGTTGGGATGATATATCTTGGTGACGATTAACATGCTGTGAACTCATGGCATTGGGAAACGCGTACCGTTTGTGTGCACTTGACCTTTGGTGGCTCGTGGGGGTAGTTGTTGTTGATCGTAAATGAGAACACGAATGCTCCGCCACGGTACATGCCTGTAGTGACTGTTATTGAACGTCAGAGCTAGAAAAGACACGAATTTCCAAACCCTCGTCCGGAGTAATGGTGAGTGTAAAGTTGAGGAGATCAGCTGGGTCCGGGAAATGTGTCTTCATCGTTGGTGGCAGGTCAAGCTCAGTCAAGTCTAGTACATTAGCGAGGTCAACACGGCATCTAGGACGACGATTGGGTGGCCAGACAGACCTTTCTGTACGCGTATCTGTGCAGCACTCGTCTTTGGCTTCTTCTTTGCCGCCGCGTCCTCGTTCTTCTTCATGCTCAGAATCTGTGCGACGGATCAGTCATCGGGAACGTCGATGGCAACGCTGCAGACCTTCAACATGGCTGGCTACTCGCTGCGGGATGGTGGGGTGAGGTAGAAATGTGGCGGCACGTGCCGAAGGGAGAGGCGATGTCACTCTCCCATAGCCATCATGGCGAATCTGTCAGAGACCTTGCCAGTGATTGACCTCGATCTCTTTCTCACAGAGCACGATGGCTCAGAGCGGGTCCAGCAAGAATGCAAAAAGGTGTGTCCATCGAGCTGTGCGTTGGCAAGGCCTCATCAACATTCTTGGTAGGCTGCCGATGCTCTGATAACGTACGGCGCTCTCCTTGTACACGACTCTCGCGTGTCAGAAGAAGACAACAACGTGTTTCTCGATCTCGTCGAGGACTACTTTGCTCAACCCCTCCACGAACTCGGAAAGGATGAGCATCCAGAGATTTCATATCAGGTCGGTGTGACCCTCGAGAACACCGAAAAGCCAAAGTGTGCGGTCGACCAGCCCTGCCTCGACATCATCGCCCGCCTCGATCCCGCAGAAAGACCTTTGGACATCTCTGGTCACCACCCAGATCCCAAATGTCGTTTCTTTTGGAAAATGGGCACCCCGCCTCCATACGAGACTCAATACCCGGCGCTAAATGCACCTAACGTTATTCCCCAAGCCCCTGACTTCAAGGATACATGGCAGCCAACCATGGAGAAATGGGGCAGGTCCATGAAGGATGCGTATGTTACCCTCTTTGTTTGCTCAATGTCGCTCATGTACGTTTCTGTCAAGCGTCGAGAATATCGCGGAGATGACCGCAATTGGCCTTGGACTCCCTCGAGACGCTATCAAGGAAGCAGGGAAATACGGGCAAGTATACATTCATCCTCTGCAATATTATATCTTGACATGATTCGTACAGACCGCATCTACTTGGTCCAACGGCCTCCGATCTCGTCAAATACGGCGACAAGGATACCATCTTGGCAGGATTTCACACCGATCTCAATTGCCTCACCATTCACGGTCGTTCGCGATACCCAGGCCTCCATATTTGGGCACGGAATACTGGAAAGCGCATTCCCGTCAGGTTTCCGCCAACTGGACGTTTTCTTCTCGTACAAGCAGGAAAGCAGATCGAGCATCTCACTGGGGGGCTTATCAAGGCTGGCTTCCATGAAGTGGTCGTGAATGAAGCGACTGTCGATGTGAGTCGTCTGTACATACTTCTTTGCACTTGACCCACACCCTTTCCAGACCATTGCGAGGCGCAAGCTTAGCCACCCAGATCGGCCTCTTATCAGAATTTCATCAACCTTCTTCTGGCATCTTTCTTCCGATTACGATCTCTCCCCTCTGCCGACGTTGACGCAGCGCGCAAAAACATTGGAGGCGGTGCCAGAAGCAGAAATCGCTAGTTTGTATCCACGTATGAAAGTAGGACAACAAGTTCAGAAGTAAGTGTCTTGTGCTCTTCGCAAAAGCTCTCGACTAAGAAAGAATATATTGCAGCGAACTTAAACACATAGCCCTCATGGCCTAGTGAAATCTACATTCCCCCGTCCTACAATACAGTACTATGCCCCTGCGTCTAGCAATTGAAGTTGAATTCAATGATTAATAACGTATGCGGGTATAAAGAATACAATTAGTTTCCGCGAGGAATCGCAGCTCCAAAAACACGGAGCACGCTTTGAAGCTTGACCGTCATCTCGTCCCATTCTGCCCGAGGGTCCGAAAGTGCTGTGATAGCACCACCAGCACCCATAACCCACTCTTCTTCATCAGGGTCGGTAGTTGAAACCGACCCTGCGGTCTTCAGGGAAGATGGTACATCCATTTGGTTGTACCGATCGTCGTATTTGAAGCAACTCCGAATGATGACTGACCAGTCACCACCACCACCTACACACCAGTAACCAAAGACGCCCGAATAGACGCCACGTTCGTTGTCTTCGAGGCTCTGCAGGATCTTGACACTGCGCTTCTTGGGCGCTCCGGTCATGCTACCTGTAAGGCACAACGTTCACACGACACGAATGCATGGGTTCTCGAAAACCTTACCAGGTGGGAGGCTACGCCTTAACAACTCCCATCCAAGGGCACCGTTGGCATACCGACCGTCCAGTTCATCCGCGCCGTCAGCAGGTCTCCCTTGAATGACGCTGACGAGTTGCCAGACCGTCTTGTACTCCTCGACCTTGCAAAACTGGGTCACGTCAACATCTTCACCGACGACACTGTGGAGATCGTGGCGTATGAGGTCGACGATCATCAAGTTCTCTGCAACCTCTTTCACGCTGCCTCGAAGCGCTTTTTCTGCCACAGCACGCGTGATGTCAGGTCCTTTCCGGACGGTGCCTTTGATAGGACGTAGTTGATACGTTGCTCCCGGCGGGCGAGAAAAGGAAAGAAAACGCTCGGGTGATGAAGCCAGCAGTGTGGTGGGATGTAGCCGAAGATACCCAGAGTGAGGGGCAGGATTCAATTCGCGGAGATGCTTGTAACGTTCCCATGACGAAGAGTGTCGGGTAGGCTTGTGAGGGATAGGGTCATTTAAAACGACTCTCGTAGGAGCTGTGAGACATAGTTCGTAGGAATCCCCTGCATAAAGATATTCCTTTGCAATATTGATCCGAGAAATATACAGCTCCTTGTCGGGTAAGACGACAGTTGCTGTATTAGGTCGTACCTTCGTTGAGGAAGGGATATTATTATAGGAATGAGTAGTATAATCCGGGACGGCGAGCTTTAGTCTTGCTGCCGTTTCGGTGAGCCATTCGTCGTCGTCGTCTATAATAGATTGAAGATAAATTACATCTGTCTTGCTGTCGAGAACGATGCTGCGTTCCACAAATACCAGGTTTACGTCTGGATGACGCTTTTCCGCGGGAGCTGCCGTTGAGGGCACGTCGAGTGATTCGACTCCAAGCTCGTAAGATAAGTAGCCGATTAAACCGCCCCAAAAGGGCACGTCGAACGATCCATTGCAGGCTTTGCGTTCGCTCATGAAGGAAGATAACCACGACCAAATGTCGTGTGATTCTAGATGGATGTGTGAAACCGAGTCGCCTATATGAAGTGATAGGAAGCTATCGCCGATGGAATATGTGAAACGAGGAGAGGATGAATGGAGACAGCCGATGATGGTAAATCGGCCAGGCTGGGCGAGGGATTCCAGCATCACAAATGGAGACTTTTCGTCTTTTGCGCCGAAAAGCTCGCACACAGCCGCTGGGTTCACGCCTGGGAAATGCAAACTGGATGTAAGGACTGTTCCCGGAGATGAGGGGTGGGTAGAAGCAAGTGGCGGGTGTGGGTTGGGCCAGGGTGTGCCGAACCTTGCAGCAGATGTGGAGTCCCACGAGAGAATGCGACGACCTTGTGCAGCGTTCCAGGAACGAGCCAAGCGCCAAAAGTTCGACATCACTTCAATGCCCCCGCCTCGAGTGAGGACGGACTCAGGATGATATTGTACAGCCCAGAATGGATGCTTGGTATGCTTGAGAGCCATGACCGTTTTTTCAATCCCGAGATCGTCTGAGGCCCATGCGAGTACCTCTAGATCTTCCACTCCATTGAGCTGAGCGTGGAGGGAATGATAACGAACAGCTTCCACAATATCAACGCCTTTGAATATCTCCGTCCCTGTGTGTTCCACGACGGAGACTTGACCATGCTTTGCGACAGGTAGCCTCTTGATTTTTGCACCACACTCTGTCGCCAGACTCTGCAGCCCGAGACATACCCCAAAGATAGGTAGCAGATGGTGTTCATCGAGCTTCCACAAGTGTTTGACGACTCCAATATCCGCAGCCACGTCAGGAGATCCGGGACCGGGACCAACGATGATGGCGGAGAAATACGGAAGGAACGGCAGAAGTTCTGGTAGGGCTAGTTCATCGTTCTTGATAATGTAGATTTGGCTGGACGGGGCCGCTTTACGACAGAGGGACGCAAGGCTGAAAGGAAAAGACTCAGATTGAACAACATCGAAATACTATAAGGCCCACTTGAACGTGAAGGAGTCATAGGAATCCACGAGGAGGATTCGCTCTGGCGCAAGGGACATGGTCGTCGGGAAGAGCAGGCGTGAGGTTGCCTGGCAGGCTGAGACAGACTCCGCCGGCTATCTGGGATGGACCTGGACCAAGCTTTTGGATCCGGTGCTTGTGAGTAAAACAGAAAATTGAGGTCCGTAAGGGAAAATCTTACCGTTAGAGGCCCAACATGGAGAAGGAAAGAGGTCAAGTTGTGAACAAGACCTGAGTACTGACCGAGTCACCAGAAATACTTTATCTGGCAACTTGGACCTGGACGTCCATCAATGCATCATTCCTGCTATGAAAGACGAACGTGAAAGGCTTTTTGACAAGGTACGATCACGTCTATTTCGATTGCTGATCATTGACCACTTTCAGCTCAAACCAATCTGTGTACCCTTACTCGAGAAATCCCAACTCGCACTACCAAATGTCACCGCTGTATTGCAGCTCCTCTCTGCCCTGGAGGACACTCTTGGACAGCACTCTGAATCAGCACTCCCCGCGAACCTCGCGTCATATGTATTTTTCCCTCTATCCACGATTTTACGTCGGAATCCATCGAACAACATCCCCGACCAAGTAATGGAGAAACTCCTCAGAGTACTTGCAACCCTGTCTTGTTCGTGGTGGTGGACTGGCGAGCTGGAGGTCTGGAGCCAAATGTTTATGTTGTGCAGCTCCATCATCGGTGGTCTCGAAGGGAAGGGGAAAGGCAAAGATCGCAGCGATGAGACCAAGGAAGCTGCCGCACAATGCCTCCTTGCACTTCTCCGTGAGCGAGCGGATTCGGATGCACCATGCGATGCCCAAGGTCGTTCCGCTCAACAACGTCTCGCCCAAATCCAAACGCATGCGCACTCTGCGCGGTTCTTGCCTGTAATAGGGCAGACTGTGGACTTCCTCATGTCGACGGCCAAGTCACCTCACCGGGCATTGCAACGCCTCTCTTTACAGCTATTGGACATCATCCTCCGGCTTTACGCGCCAGGTCGCTTCATTCCATCAGTACTACCAGGGGTTGTCAGTACGATGACACGTGTCGCCCTCACCTCCCAGGAAAGCAAGAGTTGGACCAATGGAGAAATTGTCGCAAGGGCCCTTGTCGTCATACAAGAGGTAGTGGTGCTCTCTATCGGAGATACTGTCTGCATTGCGGACGGTGCGATTCGCAGTGTCGTTGACCTTGAAGACTTTGCACGTTTCAACGATGCACCAGAGGCAGAGCCCCAGTCAACGCCGTCGGTGCCATATTTGGTCACACGCACCTCTTCCTGGCTAAGAGCTTCTGCGACCCAGCTTCATATCGCATTAAATACACTCACTCCATTGGTCAATCACCCCACACCTTCTGCATTAATCGCACTAGCAAATATGGCGAAAGAAATTTTGGCCACGACTTCATTGACGCTTCCCCAATCACAACCTCTCTTGCTGTCGTGGCTACTCTCGCTGTCCAATTCACCTTATCCTCAGGTTGCTCAGCTCGCAAACAGTTCTATCATTGACCTCCTCTCGTGTGTTTCTGCGCGCCATTCGCTACTGCAGGCCTTGGCACAGATTGCCAAAGATAGCCTCAGCTCTTTGCCCCGTTGGATCGGCTCTCAGGCGGATTCCAAAGTGGAACACACCGCTGGTCAGGTGGAAGCGATCTGTCGACTAGCTCCATCCACTACTTCCAAAGCCCTTGGCTCCTCATCTCTCTCGCTTGGATTAAATCTACTCCTTGGTCCTAGCGGAGGCATTGAGCGATGGGGCTGGACCTTGCTTTCTGTTCTGGAGTTCAGAACCCCTCCTGTTACAGTTCATCATGCGCCTGGCGCCCAACTCTTTCTGGAAGGTGACCCCAAGTCAGCAGAGAGGATCATTTTCCCCGATGTCACATTCAAAAACGTGCTCTCGAGGTCCGCAAGTGATGCCCTGGCAAGGATGTTCAGAGCATTAGGTCGCGCAAGCGCCGACGATTGCCTTTACGCGATCGAGTGGTTTGCCAGTACGGGGCGCACTTCCGAGTCGCGCACCGCTGTGACTGCTCTCTGGTGTGCAGGTCGACTGTTGGAAGGTGTCAGTGGTACTTGTCTGGACAGCGAGGACCAACCCTCGGAGCCCGTCACGACACATACTAAGCGACTCGAGAGGTTCGCTAGAGGCCTCGCTCGAGACATCGCAGATTTGTGGACTATTGAACCTACTGAGACCGCAAATCCTCTATCTGGCGTACAGGACCATGATCCTCTTCCGCGAACGGAATTCATGAAGGGATTGTCCGTAATACGAGCTACGGTAGACATCGCAGAACCTCGTCGCTTCGCAATCCCCGACTTGGATTTCCAACCTGTATTACACAAGACGTTTTGTCTTCATCTCCTTGCAATCAGCGCCAGTATCTTACAAGTCAATTTCACGCCACTTCTTGTACACGTCCTGTATCCCATCCTTCACTCTGTCATCTCTCCAACGCCGCATCTCTCTCTCACCGCCCTCGCTACTCTCGCCTTTATCGCCAACGCGACCTCTTATGCATCACCTGCGAACCTGTTATTCTCGCATTTTGACTATGCTCTTGACGCCGTCTCCCGTCGCCTGGGCCCCCGGTGGCTTGATGTTGACGGTACCAAGGTCTTGGTAATACTGGTCCGCCTGGTCGGCAGTGACGTCGTGCAAAAGGCAGGGGACGTAGTGGAGGAGTGTTTCGATAGACTTGACGAGTATCATGGATACCAAGTACTCGTCGAGGGTCTAGTAGAGGTCTTGGGCGAGGTCATCAAAGTCATCGAACACGACGAGCTTCACGTCAAAGATGCACTAAAGGAGGATCCTCTCGCTCCACTGAAACTTCACAGTCTTGACTCACTCCTAGATTGGGTCTCTCATCGCAATGATCCCCCGGAGGAGTATGATGAAACCGACTATGGTCCCGCCCCCCGCCAAGCCTGGGGTGACCTTGACAAAGAAGAGGATGAAGGGGCAGGAGGCCGGATCAAGAAAGAAAGTAATCCCGATGAGGAAGAGCCGCTCACGTCTGCTCAGGCTTTGGCAAAGCAAATGGTGTCACGATCCATCTATTTTCTTACTCATGGCTCACCTGTCATCCGGGCCCGGATCTTGCTCCTCCTGAAATCCGCTACACCGGTGTTGTCTGAATCCGCACTTCTTCCTTCGGTCCATCAGGCTTGGCCATATATCCTGAACCGGCTCGGTGACACGGAAGTTTTCGTTGTCAGTGCTGCGGCAGCATTGGTTGAATCATTGGTCAGTCATGTGGGCAGTTTCATGGGCCGAAGAATCTGGGATGACGTCTGGCCCCGATTTATCACCATCTTGAAAAAGCTCGAGACCGCGGACGGGCAAAGCGCTCTCGCACGCCGAGGTCCTGGTGCTGTCGGGACAGAATCAGCATACACTCATTCGCACCGGTTATATCGGTCGATCTTAAAGACCATGACAGCAGCTGTGACCGGAGTCCACATGCAAGACGCCCCAGGGTGGGAGGTCATTCTTCTTTTCCGGCGCTTTCTGCACCGCGAGGCACACGAAGAACTCCAGGCGTGTGCAAGGGAACTGTACACAGCGCTCGGGAAGGGTAACGATGACGCCGTTTGGCTAGCGCTCATGGCCACATCAGGACGTATAACATGTGACGTTGCTTTCCTGAGAGAAGTAAAATGGGATATCGATAACAACACGGCTCTCATCTTGAGAGAGTAACGCCATTCGTAACTTGAAAGGACGGAACAAACAATTGGGATCATGATGTAATTGGCGGAACGTGGCGCCGGATCTCGACACCTGCTTCTTGGAAAAGTCTCGCCGATGCCTCGTCTCTGCCACAATTCGTTTTCGCGCCAGCGATAAAATAATAAAAACACGCACACTTTGTAGCTCAGATTGTAAATGACCTTCTTAACACCACTCTGTATTATCTTGATGGTACACTTCAGGCAGGGGCATCTGAATCATAACGTTAGAAATGATCCAGAAAAACAATGACGGCGCAAACGTGTTGCAATACAATATCGCATTGGTGCCCACTCGATCGCGACCTGCCTCCAGTAGTGCATTTTCTTCCGCATGCAGGCATAAGCAATCAACATCACAAACGTTCGATGTTTGATTGCACTGTGCACAACCCCCTGGGTCCACAATCAATAGACAGGAACGGAAGTTTGTTGGTATCCGGATCCTCACCATCCTGACAGTTTGTCACGCCACGTGGAGTACCATTGTATCTGAAGCAAGTCCGATCGGATATGACCAATGTCCGAAGCCCACGAGTGACCTACCCTGTGGCAACGATGCGATTATCACGGACCAAAATGGCACCAACCCGGCGCTTCATACAATTTGAGCGCTGAGACGCCAGCTCAGCGAGGGTCTGAGAGCTAGATAGTCAGTTTCGGGCGAACACTCCGAGGAAAAAATCATGCCATAAAATATGTATCCCACTGCGGACGCAATCGTTCGGTATTTGTCATATCCAGGAAATCTAGCTGTTGATGCAGATCCAATAGGGACTGGAACGTGTTGGTGATATTGAGCTTCACCAGATGGTTCATTCCACGAAGACCCGAGGGTGGGTTTTCATCTGAGCTCGAAGAGTTCACATTGGTCCCGAAGACACACTCGTCGTCTTCATGAACAAATTCCTCCAGCGAAAGAGAGCCTGGGCTGAGATTGTTTCCAGCATGGCCTAGACAGCCTACCAAGAAGACGTACCCCTGCAATCTATGATAACGTTGTAGCAAGGGAGCATCCACATTCACAAGCAAAAAGAAGGGTCGCTTAGCAAACAGATCGACAAGGGAACTAGAGGTCAGGTCGACGGTCACGAAATCTTTTCGCCAATTCCGGGTGACATGGTCAAGGAGCTCTTCAGGAGAGACAAATGACTTAAATGCAGCCACTGGATTGGAACGATGAGGGAACATAGAAGACACCGGGGAGTTCATATTGAGGAAGGATCGCCTCTCCAAAGTATCTGCAAGAGGGGACTGGGGCAATGGCCATGTTTCAGAGTCTTGTAGCGACCCATGAGTCAGGGTAGGTGTGGCAATAGGCTATGCAGCGGCAATAAGGAGTGGATAGGATAGCACGGAGAGGTGGGCTGGACTTACCTCGACGGGATCCTTCCGAGTGAGGCGCACTGAAATGAAGCCTTTGGAAACGAGGTAATCTTCGACCGCCGATTTCCCAGCGCCACGTGTGCCTACAATGGCTATGAACATATTCTGATGGACCGCAGTATGTATAAGAAAACGAAAATAGCAAAAGCTGTGAAGTTTGCCAGTGCCTTTGAGTGTGATTTAGACCGGAGTTTTACAATTGCCTTGGTGCAAGTAGTGGTACAAAGTTACTAGAACTCTGCAGGGTGGTTTGAATTCAATCCCAAACACAGCGCAACTTGGTAGCCTTTGGATACAAATACTCTTATCGGATAGAAAGTTCGTGGTGCAGCGGAAATCAGTCACCCGCTGAAACAAAACCAGAATCATCCAACCCGTTTGTCCAAATTACTCGAGTCCATTCTACGCAGCTCTCTCGAATCTAGTCATCAACGTCATGCGAGGTTTCCGACGCATCGACCGCGAGGAATTTGACACGTTATTTTTTGTTGCTGCTCTTGCTTTCGACCTTTGTTCTCTTGCGCTTCTCATGTCTTTTGGAGCAGTTGTACACAGCTGCTTGATATGCGTGGGCACAAGTTGTGGGGTGTCTCGAGCGTCTGAGGGGCATAGCCAAGGGGCGCTAACAATGGGAATGGAGTCCAGAACGTCCAGGACCGTTTCGATCAAGGGAGACCCATGCTATAGAATTGAGCAAAGCATGATGAGCAATGGAACACCCAAGCTGCGGTTATAACCCCATACTCGGAATGCAACGACTGCGGCTCTCCGGACACCGAGAATCTGGGAGATTGTGGATTCGGAACCCTTTGGCAGGGGAACCAGCCTGATCTGTTGCGCTACATTCTCGGGGGAGTTGCAACCAGCTATCAGGTATGGTATATGATCGATTAACGCGGTTGGATCCACATCGGAACAACAAACAAATACGACCACTATTGGGGATGGCGGTAGACGTGGCGGCAGATCACTGTTCTGTGGGCGGTTATCGACAACAACATGTTTGCGTATGAGACGAAGCTGAGACTCTAGCGCCCTAGTAACTGCATTGATTCCGATGACGAGATGTGGTGAAGCGCCAGACACCCTCTCCGCGCATGGCCGTGAGGGGTTAGTCTGGATGTTACCAAACTCGACCTCGGGGATGTCTACATTTCCTCCTGGATTCCTCCGTGTTTGGGGTGAAAATTTTCGAGAAGTTTGGGGGCGCGGAGTAACATTCTCAAGAGAGGCCACGAGGCGAGCTAAAACGACGTTCTGGATATTCACTGGGACCGACGGCCTGGGGGTGGTTGGCCACGTATTTCAACGGGACGGGAATGGAACACACCAAGATATCTGAAATGGATTCTCCAAGACACTCTTGAAGACAGGCTTACGCTCCAGAGCAGAGCGGACCTTGGCGCGATTTGAAAGGTGAGTGTGAGGACGTGCTAATTGTGCAGCCATGAGGAACGTTCGGTCTCGGAGTTCTGTCTCCGACTACACACCGCACACAACGGATGCTTTGAGCAAACAAAAAAATCTGTGAACCTCCATACTGTAATGGACCCACGGTATATACATCCGAATTCTAGAAGGGTTGAAGCGCTGCTCATGTCATTCAATAAAAACATTCTCGAATGTACAGCCCCAATCTCATCACTGCTTTTATACAGCAAGTTGGTCGCCAATCAAAAAAAAAAATCAGCGACCAGTTCCATTCAAAAGTATCGGTTTACTGAATAGCATCGCCTCGCACTACGATGCCTCATACATCGTTTACAGATGTGGCCGCCCGCAAGCAGAACGATCGCAGAGACAATCTGCGCCAATTCACTTCTGCTGTTGACGACTTCAAGCATCATGTCGATGACGATGTCGTCAACGTCCAAGCATACCCCCAGGCAACGCTCACCAACGAGCAAAAGGCCATCGTAAACTGCGATGCCACAGCCCTCACCGAGCTCATCCGGGAAGGTGTTTATACGTCGACCAAAGTCTTGACAGCATTTGTCACAGTCGCGATCCGCGCCAACGATATGACCAATTGCTTGACGGAATCTTGTCTCAGGGATGCCTTTGAGAGAGCTAAAGAACTGGATCAATATTTCAAAGAGACCGGACAGGTTGTTGGTCCACTCCATGGTGTACCGGTTTCGATCAAGGATCACATCAAGGTGAAAGGCCTGGACACATCGACCGGCTACATCGGTAAGTACGATACCCTTCCGGCACACAGGACGGTAACTTACCCTTTGTTCAGCTTGGGCCGGAAACAGGGTAGCCGACAGTGATGCCCTCGTGGTCGATATTCTAAGGAAATCAGGAGCGATCATATACGTCAAAACGCAAAACCCTCAAACTTTGCTTGTAAGCAAATAATCTGTTCAATCAACCAATCAAAGATTGACGTTCTTTCTAGTCGTTGGAGACGAACAATAATATCTTTGGGCGGGCTGTCAATCCATACAACCGAAAATTGACTTGCGGAGGCAGCAGCGGAGGAGAGGGCGCCCTTATAGCTTGCCGCGGAAGTGTTCTGGGGGTCGGCACGGATATTGGTGGAAGTGTCAGGATCCCTGCAGCATACTGCGGCTTGTACGGCCTCAAAGGCTCGGTTGCCCGCTTGCCTCATTCCGGGCTCCTTGGTTCACATGACGGCATGGATGCGATCGTTGGCTGTGTGGGGCCACTAGCCAAATCAGCGAGGGACCTTGAACTTTTCTGCAGGGTGATGCTGAATGCAGAGCCATGGCTTTCTGAGCCACCACTTCTCGAGATGCCATGGATGGCGGACGTCGCCGAGGGGAAAGGTCTATCGGGCAAGTTAACGATAGCCATCCTCTATGATGACGGTGTCGTGGCTCCGCACCCACCGATCACACAGGCAATGAAGAAATATGAGGCAGAACTAAAGAAAGCTGGTCACGAAGTCGTGTTATGGGAGCCACTGGACCATCAAAAAGGGTGGGAACTGATTGTGAGAAGCTCTGTGTAGCCTAAATCAGTGACGTACTGACGATGGCGTCCAGTTAAAGCTCTACTTCCTGGACGGAGGCGCAGAGTACCTGCAGGTTCTTCGTGACGGTGGGGAGCCGCCGGTTCCTCAAACCAAATGGATCCTGGATCTGATTCAGGACCCTCGTCCTTTCACTGTCAACGAAATGTTCCGGTTGAACGTTGAACGTGAAACCTTCCGTGCCCAAGCTTTAGAACACTGGAATGCGACTAGGGGTCCCTCGGGTCGTCCAGTGGATGCCATCCTATGCCCCGTTGCACCAACACTAGCGCCACCCCATGATACGACATGCTGGTGGGCATATACGTCGCATTGGAACTTGTTGGACCTCCCGGCCGTCGCGTTTCCTGTTGGCCAGTACACGGCATCTCAATTTCCTCTACTCGCTCCGTTCCCGCACGCGCCGAGGAATTCAACGGAGAAGCGGATCGCGGGACAGTGGGACGCATCCACGTATGACAACGCGCCCATCAGTCTTCAGCTCGTTGGGCGTAGACACAATGAAGAGCGGCTACTGGCCATTTTGAGGGCCATCGAAAATATTGTTCCGTACAACGTTCCCGGAGGGTGGTGAATGGAACGAACGAACGTGATTGATACGTAGAAAGTAGATTTTCGTTTGTATCCCGCTGGGAAATGAGGGGCTTGACTCGTGGCCATTGCTGCCACAGGGCTGTATGGTCTCCATCGCCCTGTGGGATGAGGGTGGCCAAAAGTCGAGGAATAACTGTGGCTGTGTCAACTTAGTGCTTTCGTCTTCCCGTCAAGGTAATGTCAGATTGAGCATTGAATATTGACTACCCTCTGTAGACGAATATCCCGGCTATTTGCTGTAGTGCTCAAACGTCGCACCGTGGCTTGCTTGTCACTGTGACACAGGACGCCTCGGTACATTATGATCTTCCGTGGCTCCTAACGTTGCTCGTTATTCCACTCTAGGGCGTTCATTGTTCCAAGAGCCGGATCCACTCAACGTTACCGACGCTCCGTTATCATTTCTGGTTGTGCAGGATGGCTCAAACGTTCAATTCAAGTGGCTCTATGGACTCTGGAACGATGTTATCCTCTGTTGCATTCAGTTCCTACATGCTTTGCTGTCCATTCTCCTCTCATATAAATCGTTGCGGTATGGTCATCCTCACTACACCAAGTTTCTCGTTCTCAATCATGTCTAGCGTACCACCTCGTCGAGCAGTCGCATACACCCACGCTTCCGACCTTCCGACCGAATTTTGGGCCGTGTTGAGGCAGAATGAACCGGCTGCAAATATCATACTCCCATTCGCGAAGAAGGCGTGCAAATTCCCTCGCGAAGACGGCAAGGACCAACTGTGGATCATCCTCTATGATGACGCAGGCAACGACGTCGAGTTCGTGCTTTCTTGCACAAAGGGGTTACTAGGAAACTACCCAATCTTCGTATACACCCCCAAATCCTCCGTCCAGCTTGCCCAGGAGGAAGACCATACAGCCGATTCTTTGTTACACCTTGTCCTCTGTCTCCTCAGGGAGGTCCCTCCCCAAAGGGTATTTTCCGTCTTTTCCGTCGCCAAGGTGGCGGAGAAGTTCGCCGAAATATTCGAGCAGCACACACAGGAACAGTACGGAATTCGGGCTCTCAAGGATCTTTACTACGACGCGACCTTCGCTTTTTGCACCGACGAGACGCTCAACAAGTCCTCAATCCCATTTCACCCTCTTCCAGAGTCCGAGGACTTCCTCATCGCTCTTCGTCGTGCGGACATGTCCAATTTGGCAGGGATCAAAACCCTGTGCAAGGGTTTTTCTGACACTTCGGCGAGTATTGCCTACACTGCATGCCGAATGAATCATAACGTCTTTTGCGCTGATAGCCGCCTTATATACTTGATGACGAACGTGCCGAGTTGGAGGCCAGAGCATTGATCACCGATCAACAGGTTTGGGTACATATGATCAAGAGGGGAGAGGAAGAGTGGGATATTGCATGCCTTGTTGCCACCACCAGAGAATCGGAAAACGTGACAGCAGTCACCAAGGTTTTCACAGCAGAGAAATGGAGGGGTCGTGGGTGTGCGGCACGGCTTCTACACCGTGTCTGTCAAGAGTGAGTATCTGTGCCTTGCGGTGCTCTCCCTCTTTCTGACCGTTCGCTAGAATTATCCAGGAGAGGAAAAGGGTCGTCCTTTATGTGGGGAGGGAGTTGGCGTCTGCGCGCAGGGTGTACCACAAGCTCGGCTTTCAATGCCTCAACGAACAGCAAGAACAGCAAGCGGAGACTGTAGAGAGATGGGTTGAGATCGGCTTTGAGGGAACTACATTAGGTTATTGGTGATTATCGGACAACGCTTCTCTCCGGCCTGCAAGTTGTCTTTCTTCGCACTTCCTTGTACATAGCGAGCGTAGAATTTGCTTCCCTGACGCTCGGATGAGGAACTGTATTCGTGGTACTTGTACATATATGCATTACTCTGGCTGTCAGTCCGTCGTGCCTTCCGTAATCCACCTCTCACCAACAGCATTATCCTCAGGGTAAGCAGCAAGGAGCTCCGGACTTAGAAGTAGCCTGGCTCTTTCGTTCGCTTGAACGAGTCCTTCAAAATATCGACCCGCTTCAGGGGCACTCTCAAGTAGTTGACGATATGCATAAGGTTTTAGCGTGGTTGGCTTGATGTTTTCTTCTGCCACATCTGAGCTCATACGTCAATACAATTTTGCAGACCGTCGAGAGGACTCACATCGGACTGATCCGCTTTGCGTAAAGATGTGATAGAAGGGCTGATGTCGCCCACGAGGAAGTGAATCAACATTCATCGACGTTATCCACCCTTCAGAAGCCATGCAGGACGGCTACAGGAACATCATGGTCGGACAGACATTCACTAGCGCTGCGAGGATAAACTCACCTCCCACCCGTATATATATCCTATATATTCATATCTAGCATGCTTGAAAATCATTCCCACATAGTGTTTAATGCAGGTTGACAGTTTAGACCGCAACGTCACGGAAGCAGCAGCCTCGTCCTCGTCCTCATGTGCTGCTTTGCAGCTGGCCAGGAGCTGCTCTTGGATAGGTGGGCTAAGACCTGGTGCCAAAGAGTCGGCCAATACCGAGAGGATATCCAACGGAAAGCGAGCGATGTGTTTCATGATGTTCAAAAGGTACCGCCTGTCGTTCATGAAAATTAGGTTCACGGTGAGCCCGACATAGAATGCGGTATGAAGATCTCCTTCGGATATACTTTCTATCGGTGGAAGGAACGAAAACGAGGCAAGTATGTTCCTTGATGCACGAACAACCATGGAAGCCGCGCTGGCCGGCCGGATGTAGCGCATGGCGGACAAGGGAGCGGCACCTGCGTCCGCGAGCAAACGAGGAATGTCTTCTTGGAGTGATAGTATGGCCTTGTTACGAGAACCAAAGACATCCACAATGATATCGGGTACAGTGGGTTCGGGGGATGAGACGATAGCTAATACTCTTGCGGGAAAATCGACCGGAGACGCCCTTATTCCTAGGCGGCGGGCAAGGCATACGAAAATGTATACAAGAGAAATTGGAATTGTGTCTTTGTGTGTAGTAAGGAACCAGTGGGGAAATCGCGTGTTGAAAGCATTGAATCGAGAGTCTGCAAAGTGCTGTCATGAATGTACAATGTTCGAGCCAGTCTGTAGCTCACGTTCCGCGGCTCTAAATCCGCCTTCCCAAAGGAAGTCACAGATCGATGTCAATATACAGCATAACGCGTTCTCGTTGTGATTGAACTCGTGCGGAATTGTCGAGATGCTTTTATCTGCAAGATACGACCGACAGAGGTCGCTGAGGACGTCAAGCAGAGACGAAATCTGGACAAAACCACGCAGTGGATCATAATGAATTTTGGAAAAAGGCATGGTGTAATCATTACTTACCTCCATTGGGGGGTGAGCAAAATATGACGATAGGCAAGCAATCGCGGTTTCGAACGTATCTGCATTGTTATCTTCCTCGTCCCTGACTCCACTCCATGTCCTCACCGCATGGCTGCGTGCGATAGTGCCCAGTAAAGATCGTGCCCAGAAGCGGCGTGGAATAGCGTGACGGGGAACTTCGGCTTCGTCGCTATCATAAACACCACGGAAAGGTTCAGGGATAGGGCACAGAGCTTCCGAGGCCAATGCGTTCCAGACATCGTATGAAAGCGTAGATGTTACCTCTCTTGCTCTCTCCAGTCGACCATCACGTTCCATAATAATGTCATCCAAGATCTTGGTGGCCTGTTGGTCAAGACGGACGCGTTCCATATAGAGCGCCTTCCAGTCATCACCTAACGCTTGTTTTCGTGAAAGCTCATTTGCAGGAAGGCTGGTCGTATATCGCATACGATAATGTGGTTCCCAGACCATGGCGATAGAAGCTGCACTCCGGAGGATTGAATTCGCCTGGAGACATGCAACCAACGTCCTTGGGCCTTCACTTGAATGAGCCGATGCGGGAAGTTGCTTGAGAATCTGCACATAGATATCGAAGGGTAATTCTTTTAGCACCATGATGCAAGTACTGGTGGCTTGACTTTCTGGTTGAGCGTGTGGAGGTATAACTGGCCTAGTGGACGATTCCAACGTCACCAGTGTGGGATTCATTCATTCATATGACTGGCATAAGCGGCGACCCGTCGTCGATTCGTGTAGCTGGCAGGATACCGTATATAGTATTCATCCTCAACCTGGTCGGCAAACCGATGCTAGCCCTCAGGCCTCAGGCCTCAGTAGGCTCCCTTTGTAAAATTGTTCAAATTGTAGTCCGCCACGGTCACTTCACTGCCAGACAGGCGGATCCGAATAGCTATACATGTACACGGCCTTTCATTCAGACGCTGCTTGCCGAAGTGCTCCTGGTCGCAAGTCCTGCGAGCTTGAAAACACCCTCATAGATAGTCTGGTCATCAGACTACATAGAGTTGCCCATGCCATGTTCCGTTTGAGTCAAAACAGCTTATCACCATGTTTGCGCATCTGCCTAAGATTGGCGGGGTACAACCTACGCAAGTGCTAGTGAGGACGGTCTTGATTCTCAAAATAGGAGAGCGCTATACCGCGTGAATCGACGAACGTTAATGCACGCAGTCATACACCATACCCGGGTGGATACGACATGACCTCGAGAAATCCGTCTTGGTTGGAAATCAAGCAAGTTGTTATGCTGCTGAAGGAGGGAATGAAAACGTTTTAGCAAGAAAGAAGTTGACTGACATCAAACTGTACGGAAATCCATGGCCGGCTGGAGATAAATTGGTCGTTCACTAGCTGGTGCTCGTTTTAAACGGAGAATGATAACACCCAATGCTTCATAGCCGTCTAAAAGTCTACTATCACAAGATGATTAAGTAGTCTACCGTTTATGGAGCAGCGACAAACATTAGCGGTGGGTAATATATCACATGGATGATCGCATCCTTTGCCAGGCTGTATAATTTTGGCGTGAGTAGAATCTTGGTGTGCGTGCGCGAATGGACGCACCTGACTTCGGTAGCACTTAGAATATCTGGTCAATGGGAATAGCGCTTCGCATGTTAACCATATTAAGCAGGGACGAATTCATGGGTGTTGGAACGCCGTATTGTTTCCCAAGGCGAACTAGGTAGCCGTTTAGGAAGGATATCTCTGTGGGTCTGCCCTTCTTTATATCAGATAGTGTTGACGAGATGTTCCCTCTCGTCAGTTGGGCGACCCGTTTGACTTCCTGTATGAGCGCGTCAGCTTGGAGGTCGTGTGGCATCCGGCCCAAAGGAGCCTGGCTCCACTCTACATCTGGAGGAAGCGAACCGAGGAAGGCATGTGTGTCAGCTTCTAGCTGCGCCTGAAAGACGGCAGCGGCTTCCATGCAAATATCGTGCAACATTCGTTTGGACGCCTCATCTTTGAACAGGGCACCATTTCGGCAGCCAAGGATTGCTGTGAGCGGATTCACTACGGCATTCACGACGAGCTTTCTGCGCATTGTAAGCTGTACGTCTGACATCCGCCTCCATTTGCAGCCTAGTCCATCGAGGGAGCCAAGCACAGTTACTGTGTTGCGTAAAGTGGAATATTGGTCATAAGATGTTTCATCTTGACGCGCTATATCGTCGGGACTGAGTTCTCGTTCGTGCTGTGGTTTGCACTCTTCCGACAGCGACGATTCGAAGTCTCGCCCGCGACTATCAGGAATGATACCGAACTCGATGTCGCCGACTCCTGCATGTACAACATGTAACGGTGACTTGAGCCAGGCGCCATGAGTGCTCGAAGCCAGGATAAAGTGAGGTCTGCTTTCCGGGTTACGGAAAAGGTTTTGCGTGAGATCTTCATAGATACCCATCCCATTCTGGAGTAGCACGATCGTGCTTCTGGGCGTTAGACGGGGAAGCATGCGAGAAATGGCGTTCGTGGTGTTTTGTGCTTTAGTAGTGACGAAGAGTGTTTCGATGGGGTCGGTCCTTGGGTTTTCGAATGATGCTGCATAGCGTTTGACATCATCTCTGGAATCGAAAGGTATACCAGCACCAGAGTAGTCACCCTGCTCGAAAACCTCCATATCGTACCCGTCGCGAGTTTGCACTATGCCCTGATTCTCCACCGATATTGCGCCACCAAGGGAAGCGGCAGTCCGCGCTTGACTGACAGACTTGTGTATGAGGGTGACGGAGTGTGCGCGTGGGAGTGCTGCCCGGAGATGATGGGCAAGGAGAGAGCCAATGGGTCCAATTCCTAGAATATAGAAGCGCATGTACTGGTGGTAAAAAGTTGATGGTGGAACGTTGAAAGTGAGACGTCACGTACGGCGGATGGTTGACACTTGGAAATTGTTTTCAAGGAGTCTGGAATGAAACCCGTTTCAAGTTGTGATTTTCACTAACTATATTCGGGTACGTCACAATCAAAGTCATGAGGTCAACAGCGAGTCCCACATGACCCTGGATCTCGGGCCGTGAGTTTATCTTGATCATAGAAAAGGCTCAGCACCTGTCGATTCTCGGGCCCCACTCCCGTCCAACCTTTATCAATATCCATCACCACCAAAATGGCTGCCGTCGTGCTCAAGCGAACCGCGCAAAAGGCATGTATCTCATTCTGATGTGCGAGTCCGATGACGCGTATTAACATGTCATAGATGCCCTTGGTTGGGTACGTCTCATCGTTTTGTACCGAACCATTTCATTAGACTTTGCTTCTCCCATGCAAGGTTTGGTCTCTGGAAGGTAACTTTGCTCCCATGAAACGTTCGTCTCGAGCTCATTTACACAATGCAGGTCACCAGATCTACTTGTGCAGACGTGTGTTCTCACCGATCTAGAGTGCTGCCACAGTGCCTGATGTTCATTCAAGACGGTTTATAATGCGATCAAGGCCGGTTATCGTCTTCTTGATGGTGCCGGGGATTATGGGAATGAAAAAGAGGCGGGGGAGGGTGTCCGCCGAGCGATCGCGGATGGTCTCGTAAAGCGTGAAGATATTTGTGAGTTGCATGTCCTCCACGTATTGCGCCAAACTAAATGCACCCCTTTAGTCATTACTTCCAAGGTGAGTCGAGTTATACAAGTTGCTTGATTCATTCGCCTGGATCCATGACGAGACAACAGCTCTGGAACACTTTCCATGCTCACGACCACGTAAGACATTACCTACCCTTGAGTGATATGCCTCTTGATCGAGGTAACAGGTGAAACAAATTGCCAAGAAACAACTTGACCTCTGGGGTGTTGACTATTTCGACCTCTTCCTGGTCCACTTCCCCATCTCCCTGAAATACGTTGATCCTGACCATCGTTACCCTCCTGAGTGGCTCGGTGACGATGGCAAAGTGCACCTCCGTGGCTATCATTTCTTTATTATTTCTGCATTCGAGTTCATGAAGGTAAAACAGAAAATACCCCTTTGTCGGAGACATGGGGAGCTATGGAAGAACTCGTTGACGAAAATTTGGCGAGGAACATTGGTTTGAGGTATGTAATTGGCTGACCAGGAGCCGCTGCACTTCTCACTGTGATGCAGTAACTGCCAGGGATCCATCATCCTCGATGTACTCCGATACGCCAAGTATGAGCCGCAGGTTCTCCAGATCGAATTACATCCCTACTTGACCCAAGAAGATCTTGTTAAACTCTGCAAGACCCTCGGAATCGCCGTGACAGCGTATTCCTCCTTTGGCCCTCAGAGTTACCTCGAGCTCGGCATGGGCAAAGACTCGGCTTCTCTGCTTGACCACAACTTTGTCGCAAACATCGCCGCAGCTCACAAAAAGAGTATGCTGTTTTGTTTACGTATTGTAACGAGTCTCATGTCCCACAGCAACTGCCCAGGTCTTGCTACGATGGGCGACTCAGCGCGGTATCGCTGTCATTCCGAAGAGTAACGACCACGAAAGAGTGGCTGCTAACTTGCACTGCAACGACTTTAACCTCTCGGATGCCGAGATTGCTAGTATCAACACATTGAACATCAATTATAGGGTAGGTGCTAGCACTATGATTCTGGGTCGTCTCGGACTCAGATACTCTTGCGCAGCTCAACAATCCCGCGGATATTGACCCCCGTTTAGCTATTTTTGCTTGAGGCGCGAGTGTAACATATAAGGGAGAGGTAGTCGAGTAGATGTTGCTGTACACGCAGTTGGGCCGCAGTCGAGTTGACTCGAACTTGGCGCAGCACGTCGGAGTTTGAAATGAGCCCATAGATTAGGGCGACTTAGGGCAACCCTTTCTTCCCGACCCATTATCACCACCACCAATATGGCGGTCCAGATCAAACTCACCAAGGCGAACGGTTTAACTCGCCGTATCACTTTCGCGACACGGCCAACATGGCCCCTTCTCTCTGGCAGAATCGCCAATCTGTACGGTATCGCGATCGAGAGCGTCGCAGTATCCTACATCGATTCTGACGGCGATGACGTGACTCTCAGTTCCGACGACGAGCTCCAGGACTTCTATGTGTCGACTTCTATTACTGATAAAAGCGCCATCAAACTCGCCGTCCATGATCTTGGCAGCATTCGGACCACCAGCACAGCGTCCCAGTCGTTCCCGAGCGCTACGCCGCAGCAGACTCACTTCCGGAACACTTTTGGTGGTCACGAAGTGTTACCTCTAGTTTTTGACCCAGAGGATGAGTGGCAGCGTCTTCCTGGCAGCTTAGGGAGCCTTTTCCTCTCCAGAGATGCCCCTGAGAGCCCTCATGCCTTCGTCGAGGTCCTGGAGAGTGACGTCAGCCTTTCCAAGTCCGAAGCAACCCAGCCTAGAAACGGTTCCCGCTCCGACCTCACTTTTACCCCGACAACCCTACAGAACAAGGGCAAAGGCAAAGGACGTGCGGCTACTGTGGAAGATGATGTTTCGTCCGCTGGCTCTGTCATCGGTGACGAAGTACCAGCCAAACCCCCCGTTCATGTTTTCGATGTGAGCTCCGAAGATATCTTTGGACTCTCCCCAAGATCCACTGTCCATCTTCCCCATAGCGGGGCCGCTACTCCAGCTCAGGCGCAGAGCACTCCCGTGATCATTGAACAGCCGCTCAAAGCTGATGTATCCAGTACCGCTGGAGAGGAAAAGATGGAAGTCCTCGATGACGATCCCCCTCTTCCATCCCTGGACTTGCCTGATCCAGACCATCGTACTCCTCCTTCTCTTGCACATGATATTGCCACACTCTTGACTACTATCTCCACTGTTATTTCCACTCATCCGGAGTTGTCCGAACGCCTCCGTCACATTGTCGTCAACGCTACAAATGGTACCTATTGGGCCACTCATCGCGACGCGATTTCGCGCGCTGCGGAGAATTTTCACAGAACTGCCTTGCAGGAAACGGGTAGGAGTCTTGAGGAGCTTCGCCGTGCCACTGAGCAAGAAGCTGGTGCACGAGTTACGGAAGCGCTTGATAGGATTTTCCGCACAGTCGGTGAATTTGCACAAGGTGGCCAAGAGAACACCGGTTTGCAGGCATCTAGACATGTTACTCAGGTTTCTCCCGATGAAACGACTTCCGACGTACCAAGACCTCCTCCTGGTGTGGTACCGACCCCCCCTATATTCCCCCACTTGCCTCCTCATCCTCGCCGTAACCACCACTCGTGGTTCGGTCAACCACCTTTCGCCCAACCAGGAGGACCATTCTGGGGTGGATTAGCACATCCACGTGCACCACCCCCGCCTCCACCTCGGCCGCCTCCTTTTCGCCCTCGATGCTCGCTCCCCCCACCACCACCTCGCTTTTGGGGTCGGGACTCCGAACACCCGGAACTTGCCGTAAACAGCCGTGATGCGAGGGCCGCAGCGGCAGAAGTTCTTGCAACAGCTACCGAGGCTCGAGCGCGCTCAGCCGAAACGCGCATTGAGGCCGCTACTGAGTTGTCGTCAGCTATGGGAGTTTCGCCCGAAGAACTTCGTGCTGAGGTCGAGAAAGCGAAAGCGGACTACAAGATACGCAAAGAAAGGTACCGTCAAGCCAAAGCCATCAGGAAGATGGCAGAGCAGAGGCGCCGCGAGCAGGAGTCTACTACTGAGAGGTTGGCTCAGCGCTGTAAATCGTTTACAATCCACTGACCCACATCCAGTCATAGCCTTTCTAGACAGACCTCTGATAATCCCACACAAACTACCTCGGAGCAAAACGGGCCTACCGTTGTTCCCCCTACCCCGAGCCCTGAACGTCAGGCTGCTGAGTCTAATGCAGCTGCATCGGAGGTTCACATCGTCAGCAACGCTCGTGGTCCCTACCCACAACTAGAGATGTTTAGCGTCCCCAGGCGCAGTCACACCACGGGTCATATGCACCGTGGACACATCCACGAGAATAAGGAGAATCGTGCGTTCAACCGAATCATGAGGAAGTTGTCAGATGTATGTATTGTCTATCCGTGATCGTGCCGTGATTCAAATTGTTTTTGCAGATGGGTTTCACAGAAGGTGCTTACCCCAAGTTGACGGGCAAGGTGATGGACCAACTGCTCTCACATCCACCCGTCACAAAGGACGCCGAAGATGATATTGTCACCAATCTGATCGAGGAGCTCGTTTCTAGTGGTGGCGGCGCGCAAGCTGGTGGATCTAGGGGCATCCCAGGTGCTTGGCACTAACTGCACTAATTATTTTTCTCGTGGGTAGTCTTGCTATTTGTAAGATAGGATACGATTGATGTGCTACCTTGGCTACGTAAGGAAATTGGTAGAATTATGTATGCATTTTGTCACCGCTAGGAGAAAGAAGTGAGGTTTCATAACATTCGACATGATTGAGTATGCCTGGCAGTCGGGACTCGGGAGCCGTACGTGTGGTTTGTGAGCGCTTGATGTCGTCTGGTTGAGAGACGTTACGAAGAAATGGGAAATGGCACCCATCGAGCATTGGGGTCGGTCTGCATTGTTTGTAAAGACGGAAAAAAAGCAAGCGTACATACGTTCAAAGATGCTTAAGTCCACAAAGCCGACCCGCACAAAGCAGTTTTTTATCCTTGACATCGGACCTCAACAAAGCAGAAGATACCTGCCTCTTCCACTTGATCCTCATCAACAATGAATGCCAGACCCTCTGCTCCGCTTGAGAACATCAGTGACATATCTGCCTTGGAGATTAAGAACTAGACGTATCAACTCGAGCCTCGCTGCCTTTACGACTTCTTCAAGACATCGACGACCGCGCTTCCAAGGACATGGACTCCAGAAACGACCTATACTACCATAGTGAACAGTGGCGTCGACTCGCTGCGTTGTGTTAAACTGAAATACGAAAAGAGATCGTGAGATTTCCATTTGTTTATCACATTCGACTGCGACATAACTGTACCTCTGTCAAAAGTTAAAACGCTCATCGGAAGTTTTTGCCCGCATCCTACCAGTACTTGTCCGAGTGGCACAACCGTTGTTTCTGCCCCATTCTAGGATCACACTTACGATTTAGTCCCCATATCAAGAGACTCGGTGACGAGAAGATCATCTTGATTCAAAAGCTGAGCCTAGACACTTTCTCGCGTCGTGAATCTTCTAAGCTGCTCCGTCAGTGTACTTTGGTGATAACGCGCGCTTTACTGGAGGTCGAAAACGGACTAGATGACGCACTTTTCCGAGCGTGTTCGCGGCTTTCCGGGCTTGCTTTCTCTTCGGGCACTCCATCTAGTCCGGTTCTTGTGCATTGTCGTCTTGCACGGCACTCACAGCTCTCATCTGCCCACCGTGCGTTTTCCATACCGACCATCCTCGATTTAGAAGCAGCGGCTTTCCCCGCCTGTCCGCTCGACTGGACACGGGTTTCGGGTCCCCCTACCTGCCACGATATGGTCTACTCCGGCGGTGGTCATGTGGCTTCAAGAGAAACAAGAAGCTGGCTGTCGAAGCGCATGCTGGCGTGGACGACGATTTAGGACCACACACGCATACCTTTGGAGGCAAGTGTCGGATTGCTCGCTTTGATAGCTGAAAGAAAGAAGTGTGGGTTTCCCAGCCAACAAATAAAGGATATAGAATTATTGCGCCCACAAGGACAAACAAGCACGCTTTGGCGGTGATGCTTGAGCCACATATCAATCACAAATGATCGACAGAGTACAAGCTGCCTTTGTCGTTCTTCTCTATAAAGCTCAGCACACAAGCAAAGCTACTCTCTCTCCATCCACCCACCTTCCTCGGACTGTGTGTACCAAATTCTTTCTCCAATCCCGTCCCTAATAATCACCCCTTAGCGCTAGCACGTCATGTCCGCTGACCCCGCACAACCCTCTACCCCCATTCCCCATCGACCTCATGAACCACTTTCCCCAACCCCCGGGTCGAAGGCTTACGCGAATCTGCAGCGACAGATCATGAAAGATACCCTCGCAGCAATGCCTGAACCTATTCCCGGCAGCAGGCCAGAGTTGCGCCCAAAGATCCAAGAGCGAGTCGATAAGTGGTCCCAAACGATAGCATTCGGTGAAGCTCAAATTCGGGCACTGGGTCCCCAAGTCGACTTCGGACTTCTCCGGACAACCCTCCAGCTCCAGTGCAACCGGACGCTCGTATACTGGCGTCTGTTCCGTTTCATGGATCTACCACCAGAAATCATCTCCAACATCTTTCACCTCCTCGTGTGGTCCACAAACCATCCCTCGGAGGGCGTGAGGCAGCGCTTGTATCTCACGTGGGTTTGCAAAGCGTGGCGCCGCTCGATGGTCGAGGACCCAATGATTTGGAATGCAATCTGGTTTCATGATGCTCCCCCCTACGAGAGATCATGGGAGTGGTTCAAACGAGCGGGGTCCGCTCGCTTGGATATTCGACTCAACGAAGTGGATCCTAAATGGAGCGGCGTACGAGACTCTCCAAAGTTCACCGCTCCACAGATATCAGTCATACTCGACAAACTCTTCACTAAACTCTCTCAGATCCGTATGCTCGTTATCATCGTCGACAACTGGCCTCCCGGGCTTACCGTCCTTCAGAAACTGCAAACCGCGGGAAATGCAGGGATACCCATTAACATCGAGCGCCTCGAGATTCATCGTACCGGCATGCCGTATGTTTGGATCGGGCCCGGGTTTGATACCCAAGGTCATCGCGACCCTGCCGTTTTATTTGGTGGCCAGACCCGCCACTTACAATACCTTTGCTTATCGGGTATTCATATCGACTTCAGCGACACACCACTGTCCAATCTGACGACGCTCGACCTTCGGCATATTGCAATAGACGCGTCTCCCACACTCAAACGCTTCAGGGAAATTCTCCAGAATTGCCCCAATCTAGACAAGCTCACGTTGGATGGATGTGGTCCTCAGCCAGAAGAGAAATGGTTTGACCACGCCCCTGTCGAGCTCCCAAATCTAAAAATATTCACCCTCGGGTCTTTCAACCTCTCTTTCGCATGCTTTATCGTCGCGCAGGTCGATGCCCCTCGCGTTCGTGACTTGACCCTCATGAGTATGGCTGGCAGCGACTATACACCTCTGATCGCCATGTTGACGCGAAAATTCAAGCAAGTACGGATTTTGACGCTGTACAATTTCGAACTGGAGATGAACCCGGTGGGAAAGCGGACGTTTGTCCGATGGCTAGACTCGATGCCCGAGATAGGGTATGCGCGATTGGCTCGGATAAAACCAGAGATCCTCAATATGTTTGCGGAGAACCCGATGAACTACCGCATGTCCTTGCAAGGTGGATCAACCACGTCGGACGCGGTTACCCCTGCTCGCCACGTTCTTTGTCCAAAATTTCAATGTATGGAAGTCCAAGCTCTGCCGGCCGCGACGATTGCAGAGTTCTGCCGCTTGAGGAAGGGTGTAGGGATACCGATGAAGAAGCTGTACTTGAATACTCCCTGGGCGCAGAGTTTGACACACGAACATCTCAAGCTGTTGCAGCAGGAGGTAACACTCTACATTGCCCCTATGGGGGCGAACACGGAGGAGGAGAACAAGTTACTATTGGAAGGGTGGAACGCATGACGGAAAAACAATATAAGATATAATCTTGATCTACTGTGGTACTAGTACTTATTACTCTACGCCAAACCTTTTTACACAGGACCAAGTTGGAGAGTCACATGACCGCGACGCGAATGTTTGCGCGGTTGTTTGTTAGTGATCGAAATATGTGTGGGTCCATATGTTTTATTTCCCCAGACAAATGTGCTACTAGGTAACGACGAGGTCTTGTTGTACACGATGACTACCCCTCCCTCCTTATCAGACCTATCCGCCTTGGAGACATCGGACTCTTATGTTCCATATATCAGGCGGCGTAACACCCCCGCGCAGCTCAGTGGCCTCCACCGATTGTTCGAGGCAACTCCTCACCCTACTCGCGCGCAACGCCAAGCGCTTGCCAACGAAATCGGCATGTACGTCACTTCACTCCCCCTCTTGCGTTGACCTGATTTTGGGTGTAGGGAGCTCAAGTCTGTCACCAACTGGTTTCAGAACAGACGTCAAGTCTCTAGGAAGAAATCACACTCTTGCAGCGAGAACAACCCCGCAAGGATGCGCTCACCGTCTAGTCCTGCGCATCATCGCCACAGTCGTTCAAAGATGCCGCTCGATCGTTCTAAAATCTCGCTCGATCGTATCGCTACCCTCTCCGAGCGCCCAAGCTTGCCTTTGCAATCAAGTTCGCAGCGCTTACCGTTCACCCCGCGCAAGAACAACGTCCAACATAAAAATCCATCCAGCCCTTCGGAGCTCTGGACGCACATGTTGTCATCCCCAGTCGTCCCTCCGTCAGCCCCTGACCCTGAAGAGGTTCGCTTGTCGGCTCTATCATCACGAGCAAAGCTGCTTTGTCCCTTGGAGTGGGCCTGCCTCAAAGCGAGGCGGAAGAAATGGGCCGATGAAGATACAGACGGATTGTCCACGCATCCTGCGTTGGGACGCCTCCAAGAGGTTGATGAAGACGGACTCGGAGCAGAGCCAGAAGCAATTAATGTCGAATCCCGTTCTCCACAGAGAAATCCCTCGAGTCTGAACAGGAAGAATACCCTGTTCTCTCGTCCGAATATGTCACCGCAGTTTGAGGACGTGGAGGCGGCCATTACACTTTTGGGGTTCAAAACACGCTCGTAAATATCGTCAGTTTAATCAAGGACAGCATGGTGTTGTTGTATTCCTCCTAATTATTCGTCTTTATTCGGATTCCTCTGTTGTTTGTTGTTCCAGCACGTTGCATACCACTACTTAGAACGACCACATTGAAGGTTACTACTAGAAAACATTTATTTTATTTGTTTTCCCGACTCCCTGTTCTGTGACTTTGCTCACGTGAAGACTGTTAGCCGCGCGTCGACGCATTTCTGAACCCCTGAGTATCCTTGTCCACAGCAAACTAAATCACATCCTATCCCACCCTCCTTTACACAAAGTATCAGATGCGTACCACCCCTAGAAGCACCCGTCGCGCCACCGCTGCCCATCTCTCGGTCGGCAAAGAGAACCTGGCAAACCTCAGCCCGGCAACCTCAAGCAAGAAGGCTCGACACCGCCTGTCAACCGCAGAGCTCGCCCGGCTCGACGACGTGTTCAGGCAAGAAACACATCCATCTCGCCAGCAAAAGAAAGACCTCGCGATCGAGTTGGGAATGTGAGTTGCTCGCGCTCTCGTCGAACGCGTGATGTGAGCACCGACACCGACGTCCGGCACGCTACAGGGATTACAAGACCATCACGATCTGGTTCCAGAATAAACGACAGACGTCAAAACGAGGTCAGCCGCCCGTCGAAAAAAACTTGGGACGACCGAGGGCGGACTCTTGTCTGCGCGCCGTGTCCTCTCCGTCGCTCAACGCCACGCTGCCAGTGGGCCCGTCGGGGGTCATCGATCCAACGGCGAATTCTTCAGAAAGTAAGGGTCCAGGCGATGGACTGAACACCATCGCGGCCAAGGCGATCGTCAAGATCAAGCCCCTAATCGCCACCCTGAATGCGTTGACGTCAAGACCAAGAGGACACTCGGAGTCTACGGAAACAAAATGCGAGACCCCGAACGTCGAGGACGTCGGTCCACACCCGCCGCAAACCTTGGAAAACTCGATCGCTTCGCCAGCCGAATCCGAGTCAGACAGACACGATCACATAGCCGAGCAAGAGCAGACCAAGGGGAAACCCGTCAAGTGGAAAAGAATACGAACGCTCGAATGGGCTTGCGAACGCCACGCCAAGCGCCGGAAGATGTCCAGGGAAGCGTACACTAGGTCTGAAGAGGTCCAAGATCATGGCGATTCCAACGACATACGCATGGATTCCGCGTTATCGTTACTCTCGCTCGCAACATCAACGCAAGTAGGACCTCCAAAGGACGTGATGAGGGGTGCATCGCTACTCCTCAGCTTCAAGCATTCCTGGCGCAGAAAGTAGCAGTTTTGATTTGAGGCTACATCTAGATGACGAACCATTTCCTACATACCATCTTCATTCGGGCACAAGTGGAAAGGACTAGGCTACATTTGGGGCAAGACATGGGTCTGCAATGTTGCATTGCGACAAGTTGCTAGCGGGAGATGCAATGGTGTAAATGTATGAAATGCTCAACAGTATTCACATATCAACCCCTTTTACGTGCCTGTGATTGAAAGCATCAACCAAGCGACGCTCTACTGCGTTTTTTACCAGTTTTGGTGGTTACAGGTGGTGTGAATCGATCTGGTGAGAGGGGTTGGATATCTGTGTGGACAGAATTTTTTGTGGGAGCGCGCGATATGGGCTTGACGTGCTTTTCGGAAGACCCATTAATGGGCTTTGGTGGGGCGGCGGTTTTGTTGGCTTGGTGAGCGTAGTCTGTGGCGTCTGACAAGAATGAGACATGCATCATCTAACCGCAACCGAGACATAGACATACCTGCCATCTGTTTGAATAGCGGGACAAACACGTCAAGAACTGCTTGGTTAGAAACCGCTGGCGCGTTGACAAGATCGGTCTCTTGAATAGGATCGACTGGCATATCGTCGTCTGCTTCAACGACCCCATCCTCCACTTGTGCCGTAGCAGTATCATCATCATCCGTGGTCCGTAATCTTAAAAATGAATCAATCAGAGGCTCGAAGAAAGTTTCTATAGGCGGCATAAGATGCGAAGGCGCATCGAAGAAGTTCGTGGTGTCACTACTTCTCCAAGGTACCGTAACACCACCGCCTGATTCCTGATCCCTCATCGCTTCGCGAGTCTGTTCGTTTGCATTTGACAGACTCGTGATCGCGGGGACACCAAACATTTCTTCGAATAATGATCTTCGTGGTACAGCAGGGCCTTTTCGAAGCGCCCTGGCAGACGTTCCGGGGTCCTCGGTGAGTGTGACGTTGTCACCCATGACGACGACATTATATCTGTGCGTCAGGGCTACTAGCGAAAAATCGAGAGACAGTGGGAGTGAGGATTGGTAAAACCAGGCGATGTTGAGAATACCGAATGGAATGGAGTATTCCATTAGCGGGGTGGGAGAGGTGGCACGAAACAGGGTGACTGATGACGACGTCAAGTCTAGGATGGTGGGATGGATCGTGATAAAGGTATCATGATAGGGATGCGACAAAAGCATAGTGTAGTGATATCGATTTTTTAGATGCCAGGTTACTAGGGCGAGATATGTCAGCATTGTGCAGCTGCGATTCTGAAAGGGGTGCACCTGACTGAGAAAGGAGGTCCCAAACAACTAGGTCTACCCCTCCCATAACGGCCAAGTATCGCCCACTTCTGCCGATGAAGTGGGCTTCAGAAGGTTGACGACACTCTTGGAGAACGAATGACTGCTGGACAGAATTGGTATTGGGATCATAGATTACGACCGAGCTGCCAATGGGAATGGCCAATAGAGATCCATCGTGTGACCACGACGTATGTCTAGGGATATCTGACCTGAGACTAAAACTGGATCTTGATGTCCACGAAACTGGTGGTTGAATATCAATGTTAATTTGCAGACACAGCGGCGGCTCAATGTAAGAACTCACCTTCTTCACCCCCCTTCTTGTTCCTGACCCTTCGTATTCGCCATGCTTTCACATTCCCATCTTCCCCAGTGGTTACGACCTGCTCATCCCCCATACCCGGACGAAATGACAAAGAAGTAACCTTTGCCAATCCGTGCGGTCGATCAATTCTTGTATTCAATATCCAAAACGTTGTCTTTTTATCCCAGTACCAGAGTTTAAGGTATATTTCGGCACGGAATGCCTCGTCACCTTCACGTCTGTCAATCGTAGCCATCCATTGACCGCAGGAAGAAATGACGGCTCGCTCTACACGAGCAGGCTCGAGAACCTTGTCCTCGCGTCTAGAAACACGATTTGAAGGTGAGACTTCGAGTTCGGCTACGAGGGAGAAGGTGGAGGGAGAGTATGTTTGAAGAGAAGAAGGGTGGGAGGAGGGAAGGACAAGGGTTTCCGAGGGCTGATGGAAGGCGAGTGGTGCGGAAGAGGAAGACGGCCAGGAGTTTGATACAAAGGGATCTGCGATGTCGTGATCAGTTGTATTTTGGGACAGAAAATCATTGGCATACCTAATCTTATTCTGGCAAATACACGTGAAAGCTTGAGCGTGGCCGAACTTACGAATGCATAGCTAGCGTCTGCGAGTCCCAAAAGATACTCTTCCTCCGACACTCTCGGCGGTGAAACAACGATGCTTATTATCGGGGAACCAACTCGAGGGACGAATTCCCGTTTACCCGAATGCAGCTGCCATATAACCAAAACGGACTCTTCACCACCGCTTAGCAGATATGCGCCATTGGTAGTAAAAGCGACGGAAGCGACCGCGTGGGCGTGCCAATGAAGCGTCGATGTCTGGGATTTCTTCTCTACGCCGACCACCTTTACAAGCTTGGGATCTAGACAATACCATAGTCGTACGACACCCTTTGCATCGCCGGTTGCAAAGTAGTCTTCGAACGGATGGACAGCAAGACAGGTGAGACGCTCCGAGGACACGAATTTGGTGAAGCCTGACTTGAGGTTTGCAATTGGCGCGACGTATGCCTTGTGGCCAGCGATAGCGATCAATCGTTCGCCACTAGCAGAGACTGCGAGGCCGGCTGTCGCTCTCGTTTTCCCGATCGGTACAATTTGGGATGGTTTCTGAGCCTTGTCGGGGCTATTCGAACCTTGGGTCTTGAGGGAAACACGGAGGACTATACAACTCTCGTCCTGAAGACTATCGGTACAACTGGTCCGAGGAGGGCCTTCAGCTAGGGAGTATGAACACCTATCATTCGAACGACTCTTGGTAGGACTCACACAATTTTTTGCTCTTCTTGTTCTTGACTGCGGCCACGAAAAGATGGTCTTTGATTTTCTCATGCATGCACACGTGATGTATAGGCTGGTCGAGGTCAATAGTTCGCAAAAGAACGCCTTCGAGGAAATCCCAAATCTTTATGGTCCCATCTAGCGATGCAGTGATCAGCTGGAACGCGTTCTGAGGGCTCAGAACGGCGGAGGTGATGGTGTCGGAGTGGCCGTCATCTTGAGATCCGGGTAGTGTAGATACGATCTTTCCAGAGGTTGCCGAATGAATTTTGATAGCGGTTCCGACGATGGAGAAGAAATGGCTGGAGACATGGTCGAGTGAGGCTCGATATCGCACGAAAGGAGACGCACCTGCCGTCTCTGGTGAATATAGGTGGATGTGAGCTGGTGCTGGAATCGGTGAGCGAGGACCAGCGCCATCGTCGTGGTGGTGGGTCGCTGGTGGTCATCAGTGGTCCGTGCGCTGCATGCTGAGCAGCAACGGCGCTGGGCCGACTCGCCTTTGGTTTGCGTGTAGGCATATGGCCAAATGTTTCCCCGCCAACGAAAAATGTAATCAGCCACTCGCTCGGCATTCACCGATCCAAATCAAGACATGTTTCTATTTTTTTTTCAAACATAAGTATCGATCATCACCTTCTCCATATGCAAGGACCGAAGGCTCGGTGCTTGCCTACAGAGAAGGGCATTCTATTACGTCTCATTAAATCATTAGGACAAGCAATCAAAATACATAGACAATAAAGTGCATCACTACAGTCCAAGATCGAACGCTTCGTTGGGAGGTATCATGACATCGTGGTATGCTGTCCTGCAAAAGGACTCGGTGGGGGTGGCACAGGGAAATGGTGTCCGCGGGGAGCAGAAAAAATAAATGCAATGGAGCTAGTCAACAGCTCTTCGAGCCCACGAATGACCGGACGGAGCGACAGTATGTGAGGAGGTCGTCTTCGCTTGCAAACCGCCTTGCCTCGAGCATGGCGTGATGTAACCGTTCCTCCTCTACAAGCTCAGCCTTTGACAGTGGTTCACGTGGAGGTACTGGCCATCCCAACTCAGCCAACGAACACCAGAATGACACCCGCGCGTGCATGTCCCTGCATTCCTCTTTCAGCATCCAGGGTACTGCGGCGAATCGCAAACTCACCGCTTATAACGTTCGACCAGGACCTCAAACTTGGCTCTACTCTCCAATTCATTCAACTCAGGATCACTCTCCCATCCCAACTCTCTCAGTTCGCCGGATCGGTTCCTCATCCTGTCCGCAAGTTCCTCCCACATCGATTCTTGACAAGCCAGCACACTCTGGTAGCTCCAGTAGAGCTGCATTGCAAGTGTGCTCTCGTTCAACTTGTCGACCTTCTCCAGTGGGTTGAGGAAGCGGGAGCCACTCCCCATGGTGCTTTCAGCAGACGACCAGTCGACAACATAGGTCGGCAACTTGGTGATCGGTGCCGTTTTGGGGGAACCAGGGGAGGGTGGGTCACCAGAATGACTCGTCAGCTGTGTGTTCACGTCCGAGATGGAATAGCTCCGGTCGAACAGAGATGACTTTTCTGTAGATGCCGAGTGGCTGGTTCGTCTTGAATCTGTCGAGGAAAAGGAAAGGGAGCTAGGTCGGAGAGTCGGCATGTCAGATGAACCTGGAGGCTGCGAACCTGCCTCGGATTTATCTACATCTCCGCCCATTAGTAATGCACTGGCCGGTAGGGGTTGTGGAAGTGCTGGTAAGGGCGGTATGGCAGGCATACGTATATGCACGATGGGTGCAGTGATGACATGTCGAAAATTGGAGGTAAAGTGAATGGGAAGGATAGCTTATATCTAATTAATCCGCCGGTCAGAGTAGAGAAATGTGGATACCCACCAGTAGGCCGTAAATTGATGAAACGATTCTCAAATACGCCATAATACAAACTTTCAAGCAGTACGTGATCATGCGGTAATGATGTCGAATCGGCCGTTGAGGGCGGGGGCGTTGCTTCTCGTTGATGCCTGCCGTTGGGATGGTGGATCGAGTCGGATCGTCTATTGCGTACGCGGAGAGGTGCTGTGAACCAACTTGGGAGAGTAGGAAATATGATATCTGATGGACATGAATGGTGGACGTCACTGGGGACGGGGAACAGACATACCATGCTCAATGACCTCGACGACACCACCCGGACTCAAAACACGGTTGACCTCCTTTTATTGAAAATGGTCAACATCCGTGATCTGCGGATAGAACAGCGCGACTTACTTCAAGCAATACGCCCCACTACAAATTGCAAGTGACACAGCATGTCAACGCAAACAAACCGAAAGCAAGGCCAAAACTCACCTTGTTCTCGGGGATGCCCCTACCCAGATCATTCATACGAACATGGTCGAACTCGTCGTCGTCAAAAGGCAGTTTCGTTGTCAAACTATGATGGAGTGATGTGAAGCAACATGGCATGCGCGCACAAAAGTGATACCCACAAGTTGCCGTGCACCCAATTGATGCGGCTGCCGATCTCTGGTTCCAATAGTGACAGGGGTACTTGGACATCGACCAGGTCGAGTCCAACCTAAAGATAGCACATGAAGACGCACGGGACTGTTGTTCAGTTACGCGTACATACAAAGTGGCAATCTGGCCATTCTTTGGCAGCTTCGACAACCCAGGTCCCACCCTAGGGCAGACATGTCAGCGTTCGGCGGGGACACGACAGGAGGGGGACATACGCCACACCCCAGATCGAGTGAGCGCTGCGGTGGGCCGTCTGTGAAAGAGGCTATAGACACTGATTTTGTCAAGGGCAAGAGGAAGCTGAGATCCAAGCTCTCGCTGGGAAAGAGGGGGGTGTTGAGTGAATTGCTCGCAAGGGTGGCAGCGGGTTGACTCACAGTTCGAGGACCTGCCTGTCGTAACTCAACGGGTACGGGGCCTTTTCGGGGTCGAATGAATGGTGTCTGTGACCATGCTTGTTCAAGAAATCCTTGTTTCTAGGAAGGACGCGGCGACCGGTGGAGATGGGGTCGAGTTGGCGGGGAGGTGCAGCGACGGGCATTGGGGAAAGAGACGCGCCAAAGAAGGAGGCGATGGCGGCGGCGTGGGATGGCAGTGGATGTTGGTGACGAGGCGTGGAAAGGCGGCGACGACGACTTGGCTTGAAACAATCTCACTGATTAGCACCGAAAATGTAGTCGACCACCATGCCACCCCTCTCGGGTAAACAACGCAAGGCTCAGCTCAAACTCAAGCGGGCCATCAAACGCGGCGACGCCCCTCCACCACCAGAACAGCCCAAGAAACGTAAAAAGAGAACCCCACAGGGAACTGCCAACGCCGGCAATGCGCGCAAGCTCCAGAGCGAGTTTGTCAAGCTCGACAAGACGTTTCTCGACGACACCAGGGCACTGGCTGGCTCCATCGTCCTCAGGAGACCCATCCCGACCCACGTCGCAGTGCTCGTCACCCCCTCCCCACCAGGCTCACAGCTCCCTCAGCTCGCCCTGCCAAAGAGGCCCCGATGGAGATACCAGATGTCCAAGGACGAGCTCGATGCGAACGAACAGGCTTACTTTCGCACCTGGCTCGCACAGCAGGATGTGATCGTCGAGCAATGGCAGCGCGCGTTGAACGCCCCCGCTGCCGATCTTGCAGGCGATCACGTCGGCGACTCCGAGACTCGTCCGATGCCCCATCCGCCCACGCACTTTGAACGCAATATCGAGGTTTGGAGACAGTTGTAAGCTGATCTTCCCTGCTCATCTCTCAGAGACTAAGTTACCGGACATGATACCTCGGACCCGAAACAGCTGGCGCGTCACAGAAATATCGCAGATCCTTCTCGTGTTGCTCGACTCTCGTTGTCCACCTCTCCACCTCCCTCCCTCGCTCTCTGGATATCTCAACATTTCCACCTCTTCGCAAAACGACCCCAGTCCACGCTCAAAACAATCCTCGAAATCCAAAGCTCCACGTGTCATCCTCGTCTTGACCAAGGTGGACATTTCCGGTCCTGCACGTACCGCATCTTGGATATCGTTTCTCAACACCAACTATCCTGGCCTACCAGTTGTCCCAGTCGAGGCATATGCACCGAAATCGTCCCTCACAGTCGAACAAGGATCTACCCGATACGAACCACATCTGCCAGGTACTTTTAGGGAAAGACTGGTCCATACTATCAAGGATGTACACGATCAGTTCCTCCAGCCTCCTCAGTGGGTGACGGCGTCGCGATCCGGGGAAAGCGAGGAAGAACGATTGCAGAGGATTGCTCAATGGAAACCCAGAGTCAAGAGGGACATCGATTGGGATGGCGTCCTCAAGGCAAAGGGGAACTTGGTCGGGAAGGCTGTCGGTGGCGCTGCAGTGCCAAAGGGGCAAGACGTTGAACATGAAACAGAGGTTGATGACGGAGATGATGGCAAGGTCTCGGACAGCGAAGAGGAACAAACGAGCGACGCCTACGAATGGAAAGAACCCGAATTTCTGACCGTCGGCGTTATTGGTATAGCCTACACTTCGTGTCATCGACGACCCAATTTATGCTTTTCTAGGTCAGCCAAACGTTGGGAAATCGTCTCTGTTGAATGCGATATTCGGAAAGACGCGCGTACGTGCATCGCGAACTCCTGGCAAGGTGTGTAATCGCACCGCCTGTCTTTTATCACCCAATCGAACCATCTCTAGACAAAACACTTTCAAACGCTCTTTTGGACCTCTGACGTCCGCCTTGTTGACTGTCCGGGCCTTGTCATGCCTTCATTCGTACCCATGGATATCCAAGTATGTATACTCTTCTCCGTCTTCAGTGATACATATGGATTTCCGAGAATAGGTTCTTTCAGGCGTCCTTCCCATCTCTCGGATCTCTGCAGTACCCTTTTGCGTACACCAACTTGCTCGACTTCTCCCCCTGGAACAAACATTAGAACTCACACATCCTTCGTTGTCCACTTCACCTACGTTTGCGACGTCCGCGTCCAATGCTAACGCAACAAGCGGTCGTGGCTCAATCCCTCAGGCCAGCAAATCGACCTCGACTGCCAAGTCAAACTCTAAACCAGCCCCCACTTTGGTCCAAGATAAGCGCACTTGGAGACCAGGGCAGCGCGTACCAGAAGAGACCAAGGTCCAGTCCAGCGCGTTAAGATGGACAGCGAATGACATCATGACTGCCTACGCTGAGAAGAAAGGATGGGTTACTGCCAAGGCTGGGAGACCGGACATTCATCGAGCTGGGAATGCAAGTGGGTATCTACCAGTTGGACGCGTTAGGAAATCGTGCTGACCGTCTGCAGTATTGAGGTTGGTTGCGGAAGGAAAGATTCCGTGGGGATTTTGGCCTCCTGGGAGTTTAGTCTCGGGTGACGACGGTATATGGCTCAGGGACGGAGTGCAACAACATGCATGGGACGAGCTTGAGATGGACGAAGACAAAGACGAAGAAGATAGTGAGGAACAGGACAGTGAGATTGAAGAACTGTCGAGCGAAGAAGAGGACGCCAAGGTTGTATCAGATGAGGAGGATGAGGACGAGGATAAACCTGCTGTTCGCGGAGGGAATCTTGGCAGGTTTGGAGCTCTTGGGATTGAATAGTTAGTTAGGGGTCAATTAGCCAAATTCGTCTTTTGCTCTCCCTTGTAACAATGTTGAACTCGTGGTTCAGTAGCAAGTCAAGCCGTCACCGACGAACACCTTCCGACCCTCCGCCAGCCCCCGATAATGCCCAGTCAGGACCTTCAGACGCCTCATCTGTCTCCCAGTCCACCGTCGAGCGCTTGCAGACGGGCAACTTGACTTCGACCTCCGATGTACCACTTGACGAGGTCCATGCACATATCAACGATCCCAGCGTCTACGCACCCACACCCAGCTTGATTCACAGCGCAGAAAAAGAAGCAGAGACTCTGAGGACATCCGACGCACCAACCAGTCTTGGCGCGACGACGTACCACCCAGAGTGTAACAACGCTCAGATCACCCAGCGGGTCTCTACGCCAGAACGCCACGACGGAACCCTCTTCACGCCACAGGACGCCATCCTCGCGCAAGTGTTTGGCAAGTCTGTCCAGCCTGCGACGGACCCTGCCCATTCTACCCCACCGCCGCCCTCGACCGCGCAGCAACCGTCCGTGTCGCTGATGACGTCCGACTCACTCCCTACACCTCCCTCGATACCAGCCTCGGGCACGCGCCCAGGTCCCGTGTTGACGATCTACGACCCGTTCTCGGGTGCCAAACTCGGGGAGCAGACACCCATGTCACATTCCCCGGCCACGCCGGGAGAGCTGTCTACCGCGCCTCTTCCCACAGCAGACGACCGCAAGTTATGGTCGAGTCTCGAGCGCATCTTGGAGCTTCAGGCTGAGATCGCTGCGATGCACGCGGACATGGAGGGTGTTGGTGGACGGGGCCCGGGGAACAACACGCACACAAGTGGTATTGCGGGTGAAGGGGGCAATGTGGGGTCGAGGAAGAGGACGAAAAGGGGTCAGACGTTGCCGATTGGCGACGAGGAGCTCGAGGAGCATGAACCAGAGGCTGGTGCTATGGGAAGAGCCGTCTCCGAGATTTCCACTGACCACTCCGAGGGCGAGGATGGAGTGGAAGATGAAGACGATGAAGACGGTACCCACGGGTATGGCAAAAAGAAGCGAGACGAAGAGTTTGCGAGACTTGCGGAGCAGTTTGCGCAGCGAAAGGTGGCCATTGGCGGGATCATGAACAAGGTTTGTACGTCCACCCAAGCTTGCTTTCCGACGATGACCTTTCCCGAACAGCTCGACGCTCTGTCGACGGCTCTAAAGACATTTCATACGCTCCCTCCGCCGCTCTTTGACCTTGCAGCGTCCCCGTCGCGCACCGACACCCTGTCATCCGCACCATCCAATGTGTCAGTGCGATCCTCTCCCCCTCCGCTCCATATATATTCTGGCGGGCCATCGGATCCGTTCTTGTCCATCTCTCCATCTCAAGCTGGGCTTCCCGTCACTCCTCCCATGGTCCCTCTCTCTCCGCCTGTTCCACCAATATCCACCCTGGCGCCCCCCGTGTCGTCAGGCGATCCTAGTGGATCCGCACCTATAGTCGCGCCTGTCTTGCCACAGATGGCGTTGCCGACGATCATACCAGGGGCCCTGCACGTGGAGAGTCCGGCTGATATGGACCATACACATTCTATTTTCCAAAGGGTGCCGTGAGCCGTGTCGCGTGTTGCTCATATCGGTTGGCTTGCCACGCACAGCGGAACCTACGTCGATGGTGCACTGGATAATTATTGAAATGGATAGTACTGTACGTATCATAAAGCCTCCACAAGTAGTGTGGAGAACTAAGACTATAAACAAATACATTGCGCATACATATTGTGAAGCAGGTCAATGAAATAAATACTAAGTACTAAGACGCCAATGACAGGAGCCAGCTCCTCAAACGGACACACCCAACGACTCCAGCGCAGCTTTCAACTCTCTGATCGCGTGCTGTGTGTCCTCATAATCGAGCGCCGAAATTGCAAACTTGCAGTGCTTTTGTGCCATTGCGATGAGTTTCGGCGTCAGCTCTACCTCGCGTGGAGGTGGAGGCGGATATGCAGGTACATGGATGGTCTCGGCCATGAGCGGAGATGCGATCGAAGACACGGGGGGCGCAGAGGGCACAGCGAATACAGAGTGAGGGACGTGTGTCGGTGGAGGAGGTACGACAAAGGAAGGACCACCAAACGCGGTCGACGTAGCCGCAGGTGCATAAGCTGGGACGCCGGTAGGTACGAAGCCCGGTGGAAGATCGGCAAGTCTGGGCGGTGGCGAGGACAGGTCTTGGGTAGGGAAAGGTGGAGACACGTGCTTTGGAGGGGAGGAACCACCTGGGGTATCGAGGGAGAACCGCACTCGACCTCGATTCAGCGCAGTGTCCTCGACCGGCTCCACGTCGCTGGCTGCTTCTTCCATCTCAGTGCTCACCCATGCGGACCTAAGCTTGCTGTGAGTGGCCTGAGCTGTGGCACGCGTCATGGGGTCGATGAGATGCTCGTGCCAGTTGTTCAAGCTCTCCGAGCTGCCAGCAGTGCTGTCCACGCCATCCAAGCCTGGTGCTCTGGCCAAATCAAACCCGGGTGTGGCGGTAGTGCTCCAGCGCCCGGGGCTGAGGGCTTCATTGTCATGCTTATCTTCGCCCGGTTGGATGGGAAGACGGTTTGCGCGGGCGATGTCTGCGGGAGACATGTGGGGTGGTGGAGAATGACGTCTCGGGGAGCGGGAGGATGACTTTGGGGGAGATTGCTCGCGAGAGAGGGGCATTGGCGGGGTCGGTGGTTGCTGTTCCGAGAGAAATTGATCCGAGGCAGGAAGAGAAGGCAGGAGGTCAGGGTCTAATTCAGACCCTGCAGGGCCTGGGGTGGGTCGCCTGCCCTCGCGGAAGGCCTTGGCGATATCGACTGCTTTCCATTTGGCGTATTTCAACTTGCTCTCTGTCTGCATGGCAGTTAATACGCATAGATAACGATTCGGAGATGAACTTGCCGATTCCGAGACGTCGGTCTCTGGGAAGACGCGAAGGACTTCGAAGAAATTGGCAGCTGCGAGGAACTTTTTGGCAGTAGACCTGGACACGGAATGAGTGCCGGCTGGCGTGATGGAGAAAGAGAGTTACTTTGATGCGTTTCCAGCCCTGTCCTCGTCGTCTGCCATTTTAAAGACTTTTAACGCAAAGTTTTCGACATAGGCGGCGCTCGCGGGCTCGATGTCGATGGTGTCGTTTGGCCCGATCTCCTTTTTGAGGCGTTCGAGGGCATCGAGGAGGTTGACGAGGAGTTTGCGGGAAGTGGCGTCCTGCGCTTTGAGGGATATGCCAAGCTGTGCGGCATAGTAGGCGCCTGTACAACGGTGAGCGAGTGTCGAAGGAAATCAGTCAGACATACACCAATACGCGACGACGGGCTCGCGTTCGACGAGTTCTTCCGCGCGCTGAAGATAAGGCGCGATGGACTTGAGACTGACTGAGATGGGAGGTAATCCGAGGGACATTGTTTGGTGGCGATATCCGGTTTGTTGTCTGGTTTTATAAGGTCAAGTTGCTGCGTGTTGGACGCGAGGCAAGCGCGTCATATTGTCCTTTTCCTCGACCACAACTCCACTTTGGCACAGGATGGTCCGGGCCTCGTTGGTACAGTTTATGATGCAATTCTCTTGCCAGGAAAACCCAGCGACTTCGGACTGGATCGAGATGACTACGGATATCTGGCCCACTTCCAAATGAACACCGTCTTCTTGTTCTCGTCCCGCAGCGTCTGCCAACGTACCTTCACCAGAGACAACGTGTGATCGACCAATGTCGCTGTCTGCAACAGCCCAGCGCAAGGATCTGACGTACAGACTCAGACCCTCCATCCTCATCGCACCAAACCTGTCCACAATCCCATCCTCGACCCTCGTTGCCTCTTCGACCACTTCCTCTTTCATCCTCCCCCCCTTCGATCCATCTGGAACCCTTTCCATCTCCTCCGATGCCGTCGCGCATCCAGACAGCCACTCTGCCAGTGCCTTGGACATGTCCTCCTCCAGCTGGCTCCCATCCCTCCGTTCCATATCCTCCATGCGGGGTCTCCTTCTCGCCGAGACCGGCGACTCTACCGTAGAGCTGGACGTCTACGCACAGCCCGGCAGTTCTGGCTACCGTGTCGGTCAGAGGATCGAACAAACCTATCTCACACCAGGCGGAAGTACTGCTCCGACAGTCGTCGGCACCGCCTTTGAGATGGGCAAGGACATATGGCGCGAGGATGCCGAGGACAAACCTGTCCGGAAGGGCACCTGGAGGGGCAGGAGAGGCGCAGCAAAAGACAAGGACAATATTATCCTCACCCCACAGGGCGTGGGCTTGTCTACCAGCGACACCTTGTTACAGATCTCTGCCTCTCCCCACAAGAGCACATCTGAACTGCGCATCCTCCTCGGAAATTCCACCTTCCGGCTGAAACGCAACGCGTCCGTCATCCCACCCTCATCGCCGCAAAGAGCCATCAGTACTGCGGCCTTTTCTACCGCTGCCAACGACGATCTCTCTCCCGATGCTCTTGTCCTCGAAAAGGCAAAGCCACGCGCCCGCGTCGAGGTGGACATTATACTCGAGAGCGAAACATGCGTTCAAGGCAGTGCACTCAAGGGTCATATCACGATTCACGTCCGCAAGAATGCCAACAAGAAGCAAACTACTCCCATCCTCCTTTCCAAGGCAAAGGTTCGCGTCGTAGGCTACGAAGCGATCCCCCACGGAAATACACGGTGCACGTTCTATCAATGTACTGCCCTCTTGTCCCATGTCGCACCTGCTTGGGATTCCGTCTTGGCAAGCCCGCCCGACCAAGATGGCTGGGCAGAGGCAAAAGAGGGCATTCACGTGTTGCCCTTCTCGCTCACTCTCCCCGCAGACGGAGCCTGCGGAATTGCCAAGGGCACACTCAACATTCACTCGGGCGTGGCGCTCAGATATTTCGCGATGGCCTCACTCCGTCTCAAAGACTCTGAAACATCGGCAGAATCCGTTGCACATTTTTATCGTGCTTGCGAAATCTGGCCACGCTTGTCGTTTGACACGAAGCTTTCGGCTGCACCACGTCCATTAGTGAGCGAGGTTGCAAAGACCGTCTTCATGGGAGGGAGCGGAAAAGTAAGGCTGAGCGCGGCGATGCATAGACTTTACTGGGTGGCCGGGCAACGGTGTGTAATTCACCTGCGTGTCGTCAACGAGTCAAAGAAGACGGTCAAGGGAGCATCGATCGCCCTTCTCAGAACCACGACCGTGTTCAAGCCACTCGCGGGACGAAAGGGCACCACTGATACAGATCCGGATGCGTGCGAGACAATGACGATGCGAAAGGTGGTCGCCGCGAGTGTGCTTGTGATGGGGCAAAAGTGCTCCAAAGGTCATGCGAGTGCAAAAGGGTGGTGGACGGGAGTAAGGCCCGGGGATACGGCAGATTTCGTGCATCACATTGTCTTGCCGGTGAGATTGTTTCCCGTTCGATCTGCGCGGACCGTTTTGATTAACGAATGACAGTCGGATGCGTTATCTGTGGCTCGTGTGAGACTATTGGAAGTGGAATACACCCTCAACGTCAATGTGACCACGGGTGCTCTGTCCTCTGACGTCGAAGCCACGCTCCCAATCAGAATCATCAATTTCCTCTCAATCGACCCCCCTCCTACGTCCGCTATTTCACAATTTCAGGGACGGCTCCGCGCGAAGCCGCAGCTCGGGCGCAGTGACACGTGGTACCGCAAGTCACGATGCAATAACGAGGTTGAAGAGACCGTGCCTGGTATGAAGTACTCGAGCACTGATATGACGGTAGTGGCGCAAGGGGGGTCAGCTGCTTCCCAGGGTGGAGTTGATGGAAGTGGGGACTCGTTATCGTTTTACCCCACCTCTGATTCGACGGGTACCATCACGCAACGCCTAAACGTCAGTGCTTCGTTGGACGAGATCGATCGGATCATTGGGACGGACTCGCGGATAAACACGTTTGTCACAGGGGCTGGACAGCTGACAGGGTCGGGATCGATGGGATCGAGACTTGGTGTGCGTGGACCTCGTGGCCCACGTCTTGCGTCGCTGCCGGAGACGAAAGTTAATCCGCAGGAAGAGAGCACGCCGCGAAAGCATCTGCGATCGAATACGTTGCCGGATCGCATTCAAGAGAGGGGCAAGGAGACTGTCAGACCCTTTGTTGGGAGGCAACCCGATGTTACACGATCGTCGTCGATGCCGTTGGCCAGGACTGGTACAGATGAAGACGTCCAGAGGATGCAGAGCAGGTCCAGGTCAGAGTTTTTGACTACACGGTGATGATTCCGAGTCGCCGAGATAGAGTTTGGATCATTGAAATTGCTACACTGCTGCTACAAATACACGGTACTGTGAGCAGTAAGCAAAGCAAGATGCTGTCTAGTACATTTCCAGGCTCATGCCATCGTTAATTTCGTAGTCTCTGAGGGTGATGTGGTCCTTGTAGATGGTGTACCTTGACAATGAAGAAATGGGTCGAGTGGATGACCCCGCTGTGTGACCAAAAACTCACCATTTCTTCAGTTGAATCTTCCTATAGTCCGTTCCTGTCTGCGCAGCGATGAGTCGCTTGAGATCACCGACCGTATCGTCGGAGCTGCACTTGACCCGAACTGCCCGCCGTCAGATGCGTGCGACAAGAGAGCAAGTGAAGTCATACCTTTGCGACCCAAACGATCGTTGGCAATAACCTAGACCAAACAGTAAGCTCGAGTGTACCATGTCAGCTGCGAGCAACGCACTTCAATCAACGCCATCCTCACTGTCCCTGTCCGAGTAGGAGTGTGACGTGTGACAACACAACGAGTCACATGTGACAAACGCGTGACAATGCGCGGAGCGTGACTCATACCAGTTGCTCGATGGCGCTCGCAACCCCAGTCAGAGCGGCGCCGGCGACAACCCCGTATCGTGCTTACCCTCTACCACAGCCCACACAGCGATCAGGACCAAATGTCACAGACGACTACGAACGTGAGTGCCATCCCGGACTGCCAGCGATGTATTGACCGTTGTTCTAGGATGGTACACTGAGCACACCGCGAACAACCGCATGGTGCTATCGCTGCGTTCCACAATCCATACAGAGATCGGATGGGCACTAGACAGACTTCACAGGCTATGCACAAACGACCTATTCCTGCTAAAGTCTCTCCCAGGTCTCACAGACGCACTGTTTGAATGGCCCGAGTGGTATGTTAGAGAAGGCTACCTCGAGTCGGAAAAGTATCCCATCTTTTCCTTGTCTCCAGAGGCAGACAGAAAACACAGACATGCTGTCGAATCCCTCTTTGTCCTTCGTAATTCGGCGACCAACGAACCCAATGCGCTCGAGCTCGCCGACTGCCGGCGAACGCAACCGCTGATCTTTGACGCCCTCAACAACCTGGATCCAGAGTCGGATGCCAACACCGAGTTCATTCTCAACATCATTGAGCTGTTGCAAGCCATCTCTTTTCGTATCACTTTCCCCCACCCAGACGCTGCGGAAAACAGTCCCCTTCGGACCCTGCTTCAGATTGCAGGTCGCTCGCCGAATCGCACCCTCATCATTTCGGCCCTCTCCGCTCTCGGATTGCTGTTCATGTACCCCTCGAATGTATCGCGCCTTGTAGCCAACTCACCGGCCCTCGAAGCCGCGATACGATACCTTCCGCTCTTCATCGACAAGCCCCTCGTCGAGGCCTCTTTGAACTATCTATATGCACACCTTTCGCATCCGCCCATGGCAAAGGCGTTCCTCCTCCATCCATCCATGCCGAGCACTCTTAGGGTTCTCGTCAGCCTTTTACTCGTGGAACAGGTGGAAGAAGAGGTTTCTGTGGATATCTCGGGTTCAGTCCGCACGATATCCGCAAACACGACCTTTGCGACGCCGGATCACGATCTGACGACCGAAGAGTTGGACCGACTCGTACCCATGCCAGAGCCAACGCGGTGTTACGAGTGGTAGGTCTCTTTGATCGCGTTGAATACATTCTGCTCACTTGGCGTACCAGGATGAAAACCATGTTCGTCGCAGAACCAGACGGCGAGCTCACGCAAGTCGACTTTTGGAACCTTTACAAGGACGCGTTCACACCACACGTCGAGGTTTTTCCGGTGCTCGTGGCGTCGGAAGTGATCAAAAACGTCAATATCGTATTCCCACAAGCTCAGGCTATGGTGCTTCCTGGTCCACCCCAGCGATTTGTCATTCATGGAGTTAGTCGGAGAAAGGAAACACAAGCAAGCCAGCGATTCAAATGTCAGTGGGACAAATCTCAATGTAGCGCAACTCTTTCATCCAGTGCTGGTGAATTGTACGATCACCTCATTGAACATATCAACGATGTCGAAGCAAGTCATACGTCGTGTCTCTGGTCTACGTGTGGTGCTACGCACATGCCTAAATCGCATTTGAGACTGCATGTCCTCACACACATACCATGCTCGCAGGCTCCCGCCAGACACCCATCGCAAGATGATAATATCACAATCGCCGTAGACGACAAATACCCACTGGCAAACCCCACTTTACGTCCGCCACCACCGCCACGATCTACATCCGTCAAGTTCCCTCGCCCAGTGGTTGATCCGCCATCCAGCTCTCTCACAGCGCTGCTTATCATCCGCATCCTATTTCATACTTCGTTCGTGGCGGCAGACCTTGCGCCCCGACCGGACAGCGAGCGGTTCGGATTCCCTGGCATGGTGGAAGAGGACGATGGAGAGATCATGAGTGAGGACTATGGGGGTGAGGTGGAAGGGGAGAGGAAAGGACGGAGGGCATTTGTGGGAGTGAGGCGAATGATGGAGGGTGTGAGGATGAAGGACGAAGCGCTTGCAAATTGGATTGCCGAGATGGTTGACGCGGGGTTCGACGGATTGTTGCAGTAACAGCCATTTGATGTCTGGGGAGTCGGTGTGCTAGCATAAAAGTCCACAGCTCTGGATGCGTTCCATTCCGTTTGGATTTTGGTGGTCACCGGTTGCTTAGCTTCAAGGAGACCATAACTCCCTCTCAAACTTGAGGTTTCATTATGCCTTTGCTGATTTTGTAGTACACGATCGACGAATCTTCGGAACAGATTGCGACGAAGAGGGTTTCTGGCGCGTCCGTTAGTTGGTCGTCTAGAGCAGCGAATGCATCACGGATCCTATGAGAGAGTCAGGTGAATAGAGAATAAACCACTGGAGGGTTGCTTGGACGTACCACGACGTGCTAAGAGATTCCGCAAGTCCACATGGTACGACGACACATGTTGACGCTGGCTCGCCTGCAGTCTGAAGGCCAGGAGTCAATCGATCAATTGTGCGGACTGACATTTTAGAAAGTAGATGGTACGCACGAGTGATGGCCGAAGACCTTTGATCGCACCGCGTCCACACTTTGAAAGTTCGAGCACTTGCATATCCGTCCATTTCTGTGCTGTGTGCACATCCGATATTGGTTCGGGGTGTCTCATTCGGCGTTTTCGAAGGGAAAGACATACCTAGGGTGACATCGTTGAACGTCTGAAAGAGCGCACCCGCAGACTTTGGATATTTGCTGATGAGCTCTGCGAGACGAGGATGCTGGATATGATGTTAAGCAGGTCTAGGATGCTCTTCGCAGTGAAGTACTCACAGACGGGTGAGATTGCATCGTGGCTATGGAAGGAGCACTGGTAACAGTAACTCTCGTCATAGCTACCACGTCATCGCTTCCACTGGCATGCATACCTCGCGGGCACCATTGAAACCAGGCCCGAAATACTCTACAACGGTGAACAAGATCTTCCAGGCAAGCTTCGTTACATTGGGTGAATGCTAGCCTTTCATGATATGCATCCAGGGACTTAGTCCAGCTCAGTCATCACCCAATGAAACGGAATATCAGTTCTGGCACGCGTTCTTCGCGCTCGATCTCGACCGCGACTTCCTGACCAACTTCTTGGCCGCGTTGTCGAAAGACGACTGCCTGCGCGTACACAAGGTCTGGCTCCCCCCTGTTGTCGTGTCTTAGTTCATGCATGCTGACTGGTTATGGACGTCGTCCCGTTAGTAGTCGGTTCTGAACTTGCTATTTGTAACATGCGTCAGCTTTGCAGCCAGGAATGAAGAGGATGCGATCGTCCGACTGCGGGCGATCGAGACGCTGTCAATCGTACTGCGATGTACACTGGCAAAGAACCTTGCAGGATGGGAGGTTATGGTGGTGTTTGCGGGTGAAATCAACGAGAGCGACAAGGTGTTCATGGCAAGTTGGGACTCGCTGCATACAAGCGACTGAGACGTTGACGTAGGGTGCACTCGCAGGAGTTTATCGAGATGATCGCTCACATTGTTGGGGATGACAAGGCTCCTGGTGTGTTTGGGTTTGACGTCTTGTTCAAGTCGTGACACTGATTGCACACGGAAGCCGCCATGCGACATCGAGCACTTCAACTTGCCATCGTGTATACGAGCAGTATCAACCAGCTGAGCCCTGGTGCATACCTCCTTCGCAGAGACCTTTTCCCTGCCTTGGTGAACGTATGTTGCTGACTTTACCTACCTATAACAACTTCATAATTGTTTCACAGCTCATTAAATCGCCTGAAACGGAACGTTATACATTTGAAGCAACCCTCTTGCTTTCCTTTCTCGCCAACTTTCATAGGTCAGATGCTGCAAAACTTAACCCATACCTTCAGCATATCCGAGACACTGGCGACATTGAATTGATGAAGAAGATATGTTGGGCTGCGAATTTTGCTTGCGATGCCGCTGTTAGGTATACCGGGACTACTTTCAATGCGATGCGGGACGGTTGCTGACATTACTCGGCCTTTCTTAGGGCATACCAGGAGATCTCGGACGATTCGATACCGACATTTGCAAAGACAATTGGGACATTGATCACGTCTCTGCGACCCGATCGCGCATTGTCTTCACAACCACTAGACCCACCGCGAGAATTGTTCAAAAACCAGTGCGTGTATTGCTGTGTTGCGCCTCCCGATTTTAACGGCGAACACGACTTGCAGGCCAATTGAAGCTAGCGTCTCCCTTCTTCCGCTTTTTGAATTTCTCTTTTTCAACCCACTTTTCACGCAAGTATTCACGGATACAACTCACACTGACAATGCAGGGACGACCGCGTCCAGAATCCCGCCTCTGTCGTATACTGTCTTATCATTATCCTCGTATTTATTGACACACGGGACGTCGTCTACTTCACCACGCGCGATGGCGTATGCAAATCTCGCGATGAATACATTATTGGTCATGACCGAGAACCCGAGAGTGATGGATGTATTTTGCGGGCAGTCCGTGCAACCCATTAGGCTTTGTCGTCAGGTATGTTGTTCTCTTGGTGACCATCCGGGATTGTTTCATTTGTGCTTCTGAATATAGCGACTGCCATTGTTGCCCACGCCAGCATCGACATACCCACCAATTTGTGCGTCGCTTGATTGTTGTGTGCTATGGTTGCGGCATAATCTCCACAAACATCTCGAGGTATACACTTATACGTGAGTCAATTTATGGCATGTTAGTTAGCAAGATAGTGTCTAACACTGAGGCAGGACGTGTATTTGGACGTGCTACCGTGTCATCTGGTACCTACAAAAGGTGCGAGTACGAATAGGTGAGTCTTTTTCTTTTTCTCCGGTTTGTATAAAATGTCACGAGCGATTCGTAGACTATGAGTGGTTGGAATTGTGGAAAGCAGTTATCGCACTGCTTGGATTCCTAGCCAGCAAGTTGGACCATCTAACCACGACAGGTGGTGTCGAGAATCTCATACAAGAGGTGGGTGACGGGAGCGATTGAATTCCAGGCACGAGACTGAAACGACTGGAGACGCTCCGATTGGTGGACTTTGCGTTATCAAAAGCGGAAATCCTTTTGGCAACGCCAGGAGACATTCACGTATTTATTGTACGTCATTTTTATACAGCTTCGAAAAAAAATTGCTAATAGATGCGGGAATAGTACGAGTTGGTCCGATCGTCGAGTGTCATTCGAAAGCAGACCGGGATCCTGCAAATGCTGGCGCAGCCAAGCTCCGTGGATCGGAGGACGTCGCTCCGGTCAGAGTCTGCGTCAAGGTCGCTCAAGCGTGTGTTGTCTGTGATATCGTACTATGAGGGAGAGATATCAGGGAGTGGTGCGCAAACTGCCAAGGAATCACTGCGTGTTGTTGCTCGACTTGTGGACAAGGATGGGGTGCAAGGTGTGCAGGAGCGACACGAAGAGGAAGACCCGCGGTGAGTGGAATGCATGAATGCGAGTCGCATGCTAACCCTGTAGGAGAAACAGAGACCGAGGAGACGATGTGATCGGATTTATTCGCTACGGTTGTGCCGATGGGCTCGCACTGATGCCGTGACGACAAGCGAATTGATGCTGGCAGTGGGAGGCGGAGGTGAGCGTGTAAGCTGGCCTTGCAGTATTTGGGAGGGCAAGTCAGACATGATGGCATGCGTTTACCACGGCGCTCCGCTTCCGTATTAGTATCCTCGTTTGGTATGCAACTGCATTACTTTCATGTCAAAGAGTCCATCGTCCGGGCAGGTTGAGCTTGAGAGGATGACTGCCTCTGGCCCTCTGCAGGCTCTGACACTGCACAGCTTTCAATCAGAATAAAACGCTAATCAGCATGTGGCCTCGCGTGGCAAGACTGATAAACCATAAAAGGAAGTCGAAAAATATTTTTTCGTCTGGTTTGAGATAATGATGTTGCGTATATCGACCCCGAGCATGGATGGCTCCCTGCGCCGTCATTTACATTCTTGTCCTCGTCGTCGTCGTCGTTGTCGACGTTGATGGACTGCAAACACAGCGCGTGCACGAGCCAGTGACGGACATGGTCGCGTCGCTGCTTATCGACGTGATTCTCAGACCGACACAAGTCGTACAAAAGCGTAATCGACTCGGTGTCCGACCTGGCTCGGTGAATATCGTCCACCTATATCTTTCCTCGCGACTGTTCCCTTCCTTTTCTCTCCATTCCACCCATGGCAGCCCTGCGCTCCGCATCTGCTCTCAGACTTGCCCTCCTCTCCGCCGTCCCACGGCACACCGCCCGATGTCTTGCAACCGCAAAGGCACCCTCCTCCCTCTTCGACTCCCTCGACACCTTCGCCGACAGGCACGTCGGTCCAGACGACCATGAGACCTCGTTCATGCTCTCCAAGCTTGGCTTCGACTCCCTTGATGCCTTCTTGGCCGCCACCGTCCCACCAACTATCCGTATTCCCGCCACCACCATCAGCGATGCCTCCATGCCCGCACTCAGCGAGTCCGAACTCCATGCCCGCGCAACAGCCCTCGGAAAGCGGAACAGCCAATTCAAGAGTTACATCGGCATGGGTTACCACAATGCCGTTGTTCCTCCCGTCATCCTCAGAAACGTAAGTCTTCCCTATTACCCCCCCCTCTCCGCTTGCCTGACAACGTCATAGGTCATGGAAAATCCCGCTTGGTATACGCCGTACACGCCGTACCAGCCCGAGATAGCCCAAGGTTAGGTCTCCCGACCATTTTCCATTCCCGAGTCTAAATTCGGTAATAGGCCGTCTTGAATCCCTTGTCAATTATCAAACCATGATCGCTTCGTTGACGGCCATGGATATTGCAAACGCTTCCCTTTTAGACGAAGCAACTGCCGCAGCTGAAGCCATGGTCATCGCTTACGCTCATTCCGGCCAGAAGCGCAGGTCATTTTTCGTCGATAACGCCGTCCTTCCACAGACCATCGCCGTTCTCCGCACTCGTGCCAAGGGTTTTGGGATTCGCCTCCTCGTCGGTGACACCCGTGCCGCCATCAAGGACGCAGAGCTGCGCGCCGACCTTTCCGGTGTCTTGCTCCAATACCCCGATGTAAATGGCCAAATTTCGGACTATCGGGAACTCGCAGACCAGGTCCACGCTAGTGGCGCACTCCTTGTCTGCGCCACCGACCTTCTCGCGTTGACCATGCTCACCCCACCTGGCGAATGGGGTGCTGACATCGTCTTGGGAAATTCGGCTCGCTTCGGTGTACCCGCAGGCTATGGAGGTCCCCATGGCGCTTTCTTTGCTGTCACGGATAGTCTGAAGAGGAGGATGCCTGGTCGGTTGATTGGGCGGAGCAAGGACATGATGGGCAATCCAGCGTACAGGCTGGCTTTGCAGAGTCAGTGGCCCAAGTTCGATATTAAATGAAAGCTCACGTCTATAATTAGCCCGAGAGCAACATATCCGTCGAGAGAAGGCAACCAGCAACATCTGTACTAGCCAGGCTCTCCTCGCAAACATGGCCGCCATGTATGCCATATATCATGGTCCAGTCGGCCTGACGCGCATTGCGAAGAAAGTTCATCTATTCACCCAGCTACTTCAAGCTAGCGTTGAGCGTCTTGGGTTCAGAGTCGTCAATGATGTCTATTTTGACACCTTGACTATTGATGTGTCTCCCGTCTGCAAAAATGCAGAGGTTGTCCACGCTGCTGCTGCTCTCAAGTTCGTCAACCTTCGGAAGGTAGACACCACACGCGTCGGTGTCACCCTTGACGAGTCCGTCGGTCACGAAGACCTGAAAACACTGGTCAGCGTGTTTGCTATGGCTGCTTCGGGACCTACAGGGGTTCTTGCCAATATCCCCCAGCCCACTGCCACTGCTATTCCTTCGTCGCTTGTCCGCACCTCCGAATTCCTCCCTCATCCTGTGTTCAACACGCACCACTCCGAGACCGAGATGCTCCGCTACATCTTCCACCTTGCATCCAAGGACCTGTCACTTGTCCATACCATGATTCCCCTTGGCAGTTGCACCATGAAACTGAATAGCACCTCCAGCATGATCCCACTGACTTGGCTTGAATTTGGGGGTGTGCACCCATTTGCGCCAGTTGACCAGGTGGAGGGATATAGGCAGATCATCAAGGTTTTCTTCAATCTGCCTGGTGTGGTTTGTGAAACTGATGACGTGCGCATAGGAACTCGAGGCAGACCTCTGCAAGATTACTGGATTCCACTCGTGCTCCGTACAACCCAACTCGGGTGCCGCTGGTGAATACGCTGGTTTGACCATCATTCGCGCGTACCACGAGTCGCGTGGTGAGGCCCACCGTGATGTATGCTTGATCCCTTTAAGCGCCCATGGTACCAACCCCGCCGTACGTTAGATCTTTGTGGGAAGGCAATCTCAAGCTGACATTTCTGCTATAGTCCGCTGTGATGGCTGGTTTGAAAGTTGTCCCTGTCAAGACGCATGTGGATGGAAACCTTGATCTCGCCGATCTCAAGGCTAAAGCTGAGAAGCACAAGGACAACTTGGCTGCATTCATGGTAGGTCCCACTTTCCCACACCTACCGGCTACTCGTCCCAATCTGTTCCTTAGATCACGTACCCTTCGACATTTGGTGTATTTGAAGATGGCGTTGCAGATGCATGCAGGATTATTCATGAGAACGGCGGACAGGTGTACTTGGATGGTGCAAACTTGAATGCTCAGGTTGGGTTGACGAATCCCGCTACTTGTGGTGGCGATGTGTGCCATCTGAACCTCCACAAAACCTTCGCTATGTAGGCGTGTTTCATCATCCCTATAGAGTCGAGTCTAACCATTTCACTAGTCCTCATGGGGGAGGAGGACCTGGGGTCGGGTAAGTGGCAGCTTTCAAACCACCACTTGATGTGTCTCATCCGTCTCCTGTAGTCCCGTCTGCGTTGCTGAGCATCTCGCTCCATTCCTGCCTTCTCACCCCCTCGTTCAAACTGGTGGTGACAAGGCGATAAATGCAATCTCTGCAGGGCCCTTTGGAAGTGCTTCCATCCTGTTGATTTCCTGGGCCTACATCAAGATGCTAGGCGGCAATGGACTGTCTCACTCCACCAACGTTGCACTCCTCAACGCAAACTACATGGCCCAGAGGCTCGCGGGCCATTATACCCTCCGCTTTAAGAATGCCAACGGCCGTGTTGCACATGAACTGTTGATTGACCTTGCAGAATTTGATAAAGCTGCTGGTTTGAAGGTCACTGATTTCGCCAAGAGGTTGCAGGTATGTAGATGTGATCTGATTGTAACGACAATACTGATTCGTGCGTTGATAAAGGACTATGGATTCCATCCACCCACTTGCTCGTGGCCTATTTCGACGTGTATGCTTATTGAACCTACTGAGTCAGAGACTCTTCAAGAAATAGACAGGTCAGTACTGGCACGTCGAGAGGTCGTATTCAGGAGTTATTGAACCGTCTATTCCACGCAGGTTTTGTGATGCGATGATTCAAATTCGCAAGGAGGTCGATGATATTGTTTCGGGAAAACAACCAAAGGTCAATAACCTCCTTAAGAACGCACCTCATCCACTCTCTGCTATTGTTCTGTCCGACAAGGAATGGAACCGGTGTGTTTTTATCTCTTTATCATGATTGACAGTGCTGATACCTTGCTGCAGTCCATACTCTCGAGAGGAGGCTGTTTACCCTATGCCCTGGCTGCGAGAGAAGAAATTCTGGCCATCGGTCACCCGTATTGACGATGGTGAGTGCCTAACACATGCTCTTTGTTGTCCTTTCAACCGATTGATGTGCCTGAAGCTTTTGGTGATCTCAACCTTGTCGTAAGTTCAATTGTTTTAGTGCTAGTAGGTTTCGTGACTGATATTCCTTCAAGTGTGACTGCCCCACGGTGGAAGAGCTGGCGTCGGTATATTTGTAAATTTTCTAGACATCATCATCCTAGACGACACTTCGAGGTTATATAGTGGGTTCCTGTTCCTCTTTCTTCAGATCTTGTCATCGTATGCGTCATGTTCAACCACACGCTCTGTATGATACCACTTGCACTGTACCACTGCACAGCCGGTCCGATGACATTTAGACGATTAATGATTATTCTACATTCCTGTCTACCCTATGTTCCTCCTGGCTTGATAACAAGCCCTCCAAGATCAGCAGGTAGACTCTCCCACAACTCGGGAAGATACCGCTGTAGGCGCATAGCGACCTCGTCCTGCTGGTTCGTCCTCATCGCAAACGTTAAGAGTACCTGAGCAGTCGCCAAATTAGGCCTGACGTCCTGTTGATCCTTGCCCATCTCCAGACAGACCATCTTGACAGCATCGTTCAACATCCCATTCCGACACATGCACTCCACGTATGCATTCCAATTGCCCTGGTTGAGGGAAAAGGAGCGTTCGGAGAGCTTCTTGATCACTTGTTCCGCGAGCGGCCACGCGTTGGCGTACCCGCATGCATCCAGAATGATCGAGACGCTTGCGTGATCGTAGGTCTCGCCAATGAGAAGTACTTCCCAAACCCTATAGGCTTCGGCGAAGAGACCGACGCGCTGGTATGCGTCCATTAGCTGGTTCCAGAGTATGGTATCGGGGGTGATAGACGGGTCGAGGGTGAGGTGGTCATGTACTCTGCGGACGGACGCTGCGAGTCCGAGGGTATCTTCGTCGGAGGCGCCTTCGGCGAGTTTGGCAAGCTGCCTCAACAGGGATGCATAAACGTATGGTGTGATCTCGACTCCTGACCGGCGCATGTCTTTGACGATCTCAAAGTAGTGCCAGATGGGCGGCAAGGGAGGTTCGTGGGAAAAGGAGAGACGGGACAGGGTGTAGAGAATCCACCGATATCCCTTGACACCGACGTCCTTTGGGTTTTCGTTTCCCATCACTTTTCTGTACGCTTTGAGCGCGTCGTCAAAGCTGGTCGACGTGCGCATGGCCATGACGACAAGCGAGGCGACGGCGATATGGCCGTCGGGCTTGATCTCTCTAGTTTCCATGTCCGCAAGAAGAGCTATAGCAAGTTGGGAATACTTTTGCACGTCGACAGAGTTCGCCATGGCACGTAGGAGAGTCCCATACATGTAAGCATCGGGTCCCAGCGAACGCTGACGGCCAAAATGTCGTGTCGTGGTGGCATTGGAAGACGATGGTGGGATCGCATGGCAAAGTTCCCGATAAAGCCCCAGTGCTTGATCTATGAGGGCGTCGCTGTGGCTCCGGAAAGCAGAGTCGCAAAGAGCAGCAAGAAGAGGTTGGATAAGAGGGGCATCCGGCGTCAACCCGCGCAACCTGAATTGACAATAGATTGAATGGGCGCCAGGAAGGTCATCCGCCTGGACGGCATTACCGACTAGAATCGACCATTGCAAAGGACCAGCTTTCATCTGCAACGCCTCTTCTGCGTACTCCAAATCAGCGACCTGACGGCTGAAGCGTAGCATTATGGTAAGGGTATGCAATGTGACCTTGTACCCTTCCTTTCGGAAGTCTTCACAGAGCCTGACCGCCGACGCAATACCACACTTTTCAACCTCGTTCTCCAAACTCTCCTCCCGCTCCGCTTGGATAGCAGTGGATTTGACGACACGTTTGCTAAATCGTCTCTGGAACTCCTCCTTCACCTCGGTGGCTTGTTGGGGCTCGTTGAACTTCATAAAGCCCTCGAAGAGCATTTCTGCGAGACCTTCGTCGTAGCGAAAGGAATAGTTCTCTATTCGATCGAAAGCGCTATAGAATTCGCTGACGGAAGCACCCGAATTGAATAATGCCTTGAAGAATATCCTAAAGGTAGTGTTATTGGGTTTGCGTCCCGAGTGAGCCATCTTCGACATGGCATGTCGTATGATTTTGGGTTGAGCGGTGTCCGCGCAATAGCTGAGAAAAGAGTGCCAGTGCTCAAGAAAAGGTCGGACGTTTCCCGGCTTTTCGTGCATTTGGCCAAGCCAGTTGAGGAGGGTTTGGGCGTTCCCGTTCTTTAGCAGCCCTTGCAGAATATGGTTGTGGATATCTGCGTCGACGCGAAGACCGCAAAGAAGTGTCAGCCGGCCGAGTATTTTCTCGATCAATGCTAAATCTTGTTGCCTAGCAGAGGCAGCAAGCGTGCCAAGAACGTGGATGACTTCATCCGCTGACAATGCAGGTTTGTCGGAAGGGCTCTCTGGCAGAGAGTTGAGCACTTGGTTGATGTGGGAATGGATTGTGGTCAACTTGTTCGACGTAGCTCGTGATACATCACCAGAAAGGCTGGTGAGGGTAGCCGAACGGTATGGCGATCGCATATGCGTTGTGGTAAGCCATCTTCTGATGTTTGGAGTGGTCACGGTTCGTTGCTTGGTGGTGCTACGAGTGACTGAGCGGTGAACGCTGATTGCGATCCGTTCCAATTGAGAAGAAACGCGGCTAAAGGACATTCATGCGCCCAAAGCTCGTCTACGCGTCCTGCAGTCTTCCCTTTAGCGAATAAAGTACGCAGCCAGTTTGACAGAGACAATACCTTGCACTTGACGGGAAGAGTAAATTCGTGGGAAGACGAGACACGCATGGACACGTTTGCTTCGTTTGACCTTAGACCACACACATCATCCATCATGTCTGAAAAACTCCAAGAGTTCATGGACGTTCCCCAGCAATTCGTCAGGGATGGAAACCAGGTCCGTCATGCTAGGTCTTGCAAGAAATAGTCGCTCACAGGCTGTATAGTTCCTGACTCGCTGCACAAAGCCTTCACAAAAAGGTACTCGGTCTAACTTCTCCCTCCGAGTCAATCATTCAAATGTACTTTTTTTCAGAATTCATTCAAATTTGCAGAGCGGTCGCAATTGGTTTTGCTGTCATGGGATTCATTGGTTACTTTGTCAAACTTATCCACATCCCAATGTGAGTATCACACTTTCCTCGTCCCGCATGCTGGTCTCAAATGTCACCCTCAGAAACAACATCCTAGTGTACGTATCTTATTAATATCCACGTCCAATATCGCACTGACCCGGTCGCGACAGTGGTGGTGCATAATTTACCTCTCACTCGTGTACCCTGTCTCGTGCCTCTGCCTCGAGCCTTCGATCCCTTGTATCGCACCCTCTTTATATTGACAAGGACCGTTATTACCAATGTCTGCACTTGCTGGTGGTGCAATGTGGCTCATCTTGTGTGCGGCGGGTCAATGACAGCACGGATTGCGTGCTTTACATCGCGAGCAAAGGAACGGCATATCAATGAACTTTTTCATACTGGCGCGCTGGGTTCTCCTGGTGTTTCCTCTGCGTCAGAGAGTTCAGCCGGCGTCAACGTGGGGTCGGATATTGAAGCAATTCTGGCACTCGGCACCTCCAATTCGAACGACGAGCTTGAGTGCTTTCGTCCGCGGAGAATGGTTGTCCATAAAGATATCACGCTCTGCGTCGTGGCGCTAAGAATACGAACAAATTCTCACAAGACAACGTACCTCTCTTGAGCCAAAGACGATGAGTGCGCCTAGCGGAACTGGCATCGAAGTGAGCAGTGCGAGTGAGGTGACAACTAACAGACCTTACGAGCAGCTGGGAGCATGTATGTTAGCTCTGTTTGCACGTCGCTCAGAAACAGTATCGCAGAGCTTGATTCAGCTTATTAGAAGCAGGTCCTTCAAGCTGAGGTGAGGCAGACTCACGTGAGAGTGACGCATGAATAGAGGCAGAAGAGGCCAACCCGAAAGCAGGGTGAACGTGATGGCGTCCGAGTGATGAGTGGAAAGGACGTCTTGATAGTTTTCCATTGACGGTAGTATTGGACCGTTATGACGGCTTCCATGATGCATGAAGAAAGCGATGATGGACATCTATCACAGAAACATACCTTCCAAAGCGAGAATTATGACCATCACTGCGGCACAGAACGACGGAACGACGAGAGCCCTAAACGTAATGGCAGTCAGCATGGAACCACATGATACACGGGTCAACGGACAGCCGATGGAGTTGAATGATACAATATAGCCCGTTTGAACACACCGACTGCGGCTGTGACATGATAAACTAGATCAAGGTTTAATCAGGTTGGTCCGAAAATGCAAGCGAGCACTCACAGTCCCAGCGCCCACCGAAAAGATGAAAAAGACCATGTAAGGCGTGCCCAGCATCTAGCATGAGGCGTCAGAAATGGGAAGCTCCCATACGGGCCGTGGTGCCAAATACCAGAATCAAATACAGCATCCGAGGAACGCGACTGAGGACGATACAAGGGTGCAAACACTGCAATGTCGCCCACGTCTACAAGACAACATCAGTGGCTTGCAAGGACGCTTCAAGTTGGTTGGACCCTTACGTGAAGAACGATCGCTAGCCCAGCAACCACTGCCCTAGTAACAGTGGCCAAAGCTTACAGGGTACCCACAGTCGTCAAAGAGACGCAACATACATCGGAGCCGCGCCATAGATCATGCTAGCTTGTGCCATACACAGTTTGACGTGTTGATTATCTTGATCAGCCCCAGTGTATAGGCTACCCTAGTGATGAGTCGTCGCATCCACAAGTTGTCCCATCACTTACTACAGACAGTAGATAATCGAGTAAACAATCCAAGTGACACAGAAATTGACGATGGTCGGGTGCCAGGTCACCTTCCTGGACATCGAAGCAGTCAAAACCACAACTGGGAGACCAATCTGCCCTCCACTAATGAGCAGAGCAAGGTACACTGGGGTCAAATGCTGGAGATCAAGCGGATGCAGGCTGTCTACTGGCTGCAATAAGTTCATCATATCAACAGAATGCGTTAAGGTGCGTACCAGGCATGAAGGCAAAGGTAGAACTGGCGTCAAAGGATCAAAGAATGGGGGTTGGAATGCAGACAGCCCTAGCGGATATACGGGACCGACCAAGGAGTAAACATCAGTGTCTTATAGTACCACGTACAGTGTAATGGACAGCGCCCATGATTTAATCCGGATTGGGCCGCATAGAAACGCGGGACCGCCCACTTGCCCATGTAACGAGAATCGCCTCGATAGGATATATAACCCATCCACTTTGTATGAACTCACCAGCGAGACTACGCAGATCCTCGTAGATCCGACATCGATAGTAGCCGAACAGACCGGAAATGAACCGGTAGGCGACCTTGAATTAGCAACATTCGACCGCAAGGATGTGTATTCAGCGTTTCGAGTTTAGATAAATGAGTGATAACGCGAGGCAAGATAAACACAAGACATGACAAATGGGCACGCGCCGTACGAATTTGCTCCTCTTTATCGATCATCGAGCATCAATAAGTAAAAGGGGAAATCGTGAAGACGGCGGAGCCAGTTGGACAGCGGGGACAAATTGGGAATCTACCACAGGCACACCGTATTTCAGTACCCCCGTTATTTTGTCACCGTTCTCTACGGGCGTAACTTCAGGAGCTTCAGGCACGGGTGGCAGGAGGGCCGAGATAAGCATTTGTGTCCTCGAAAGGCAATCCGACGCACTGCGGTCTGCGTCATGCTTTGAGGAATCAGTCAACTATAACAACGCTAGGATGTTAGTGGGTCATGCCATACACAGCAAGATAAGACATACATGTGATCGTAATCGGTCGATTGCGAGTTCTAACGCAGCCACTTCTGCATTTTTCCATTTGGAAGCAAGGTGGCGGAGGAACGAAAGGTCATACAGAACCTGCAGTGTGTCCAGAGGGCTTTCGTCATTGAGGCACCGAACGAACGCGGCTGAAAACTTGACGATCATCCGTTGGGGCACGGTCATCAGATATGATTGGTGATGACTCATGCCCAAGTTGTGTATGGAAGTTGAGAGCATATATAGACATTCCATCATCGGCGGAGATGGGTGTCTACACGCGGATCCTATACTAGAATTAGCATAGCCTAACTACGAACAAGCAACATACCAAGGGATGTCTGCCAAATCATCGCGTTTCGGGCATAATATGACATTGTATCAGAAACGACATGTTCCTCCCAACATGACATGGTCCGTTCAAACAATCTGCTCATTTCCTCTCGAAAGCCTTGAGAATATGGCGTGAATACTTCAGAGAGCGAATACATGTTAGTGACTCACTGGCTGCTACAGCCTGATCGCACCCAACATTGCAGACGAAAGATGAAGTAGAGAGCTCTTTTGCTATGTGAGCATAGAAAACGAGTCTGCTCATCGCCGTATTGACGTCTTGGGAAAGGGTTTAGAATAAGTCATGTCGCAAAATATTCAAACTTACGATCACTAGCCATGAGCTCCTCGGAAGACACTTTGAGTGCTGACGCCACCCTGACACACAATGCTTGCGCTTCTGGACGGTATGCTCCGGCAAGATATGCGACCAATCTCCTGTAGGAGCAAATGTAAGACCCGTACTAGGGACGCAGTCGTCGCGACGTACTGGCTATTTTCGCCATCTGCAAACATTCTGGACAAATCCTTTTGCAACGAAGCAGCAGCATCCTCTAGGGTCGTCAACGCCTCGTGCAGTTGTGCAGCCCTCCCTTCTAGTCGCTGTGTCAGTGTTGCCTTGTACGCGCGAAAACTGGGGTCAAGGGATGAAGGTCCAGCTCCCGGTGGAGGCTGGAGAACTGATGGGGGACGGTACAGACTATAAAGAGGTGAGAACATGTCTGGGTGACGTGAGTATCGAGTTATCTACGAGCTCTAGATGACTTCCGCACCCTTGTTGTCGGATCCTAGAGACGCAAGTGATTGCAAAAACTCTTTCTCTGCACGTACAAGTACCGCCTTCCAAATTCCCGTGATCCGCGTGCTGAATACCTCGTCCAGGAGTTCGGTGAGATTGACTATTTCAGGTGCTTCGAGACCCGAATGTACCACCCACTTCCGCAGGGATGATCGAACCATCCAAACGGCACTCACTACATCGAGTGATGCAACCCACTTGTTGAATGCCCCACGGAGGTTTGCCATGGATTGGCCAAACCAACTTCCCAGTTTATCACGTAACACTTCCTGTGGAAGTGAAGACGAAACAGATGATAGGTCAACAAAGGGTCGGTATGCTCGAATATTTGCGGGTAGAAGAGAAACATAAGTAGACGAGGGAAGCGAGTTCAAAACTGCTTGAGTGCTTAAGAGTAGTTCGGGAGGAAGGTTGGAGGGAGGGCCAGACGAAGGTTCGGACTGTATGCTGTCTAGCACACCCACAGCCAGAGAGCGTGCCGAGGGAGAGCTCCCAAATACAACGCGTGCGGTATAAAGTGTCTGGGAAACTGCCTCCAACGCCATTCTCGTGGAATTCTTGACAGCAATCGCAGTGGTCTTCACGGAGAGCTTTGCTTCCCTTTCAGAAATCTTTCGAGCTCCTGGAGGACTACCATTGACTGGCGAACCATTGCAGAGCTCGGGGATATCAAAGCCTTTGGCAAGCAGAGCATTCAGAGTCCTAGTCCGTTGGGAAAGATAAATCGTCAAGGTCTCCGTAAGTGGTCGAGAGTCGAGAATATGAAGCGTTAAAAGGGTAGCACATGTTTCCTGGGATAGACGAGGTCACAGTCTAAAGAAAATGGGGAGAAAGAGACGGACTTCGCAAGTTTTATCACATAACCTCAGCGATAACGTTGCCCTGTGTATGATCTGAGTACGGAAATGGGATACGGTCTCCCATTGTCGCTGAATCAAAGGGAATTGCTCCTGTAGCAGATTTGTCAGGAAATGTTTAGCAACTTCAAATTGGCTAGTGGCTGACCAGTACATCAATACCGTGTTGCGTCCAGTTTTCATCATCGTGAGCGTCATCATGAATCAACGCTCGATGGACGACACGCGCGAGAAGAAACAGCCAAGCAGCTTGAAAGTACTTCTCGCGTTCAATTAACCGCCATAAATGCTCCGGAGCATCCAGAAGTAGCTTTATGTGCGCAGAAAGTACTTGTAACATACGCAGGTGCGAATCTAGATGCTAAGGCGGTTAAGACACGCGAGGGACCAAGGCCACGTTGACTCACCGTCCTTGCCACCTTGTGAGACATGATTCTGGACACTAGGCACCTTTTGGGACCGAATTACAGTTGTGGTTTCCTCTAGCGCTTCTTGTACGCGCTTCGCAGACGTTGAAATGGATATGATTGAGGAGGAGGCTTGAAGTAAATCACGATATCGTTCCCTGCGCTTTCCGAGTGCCGTCAAGGAACGGGATACACTCCGAACACCTCCACGCACCCAACCATGATTCGAAGATCTTCCTGCTTTGCCTCGGCGTCAGCCCTAGTCGCATATTTGGTCAATGCGTCCAATGTAAAAAGAGACACCCTGTACCTCAGCTGGGCTTGCCTCGCTTTGACCTCGGCTATGGTGTATTTTGCAAAGAGCTCGTCTGGTTCAACGTCCACAACATTGTCCTGGGATTTACGGCCTGAAATCGTCCGAGATGGTTTGCTTGTAGGTGGAGAAAGAACAGACGCTGCACCCGGTGAGCGCGATGGTCCATATGGAGCCAAAGAGGCCACCGACACCGTCGACGGTCGCCGAGCCATGCGATGCGTTAAAAACGACACGTCCGTCGAGGAAGTGCTGATTATGTAATGGCCGAATTTCTGTTTACATGCTCAAGTAGTCCTAAGTACGTAGCGATATTTGACAAGCATACACTATCTTTCCTCGGTTTCGTTGCTGGCTGTTTCCGGGCCATCTGTCTCAACTGGACTCGATGGGTTTCGGTCAACTGGAGGTGGTGCAGGCGTTACGAGTGACGCGCGTGATGATTGCGAAGTCGAGGGTCCATTTTGGATGGGCGAGTTGGTAGCCGGGTTGGCTAACCGCTGGTCAAGTGCCTTGAGGGCGAGTGCGCTGAGATTTAAATCAGACACATCACCATTCCTTGACAGACAGGGTGCATACCGTCGTCGCTCAGCCTCTGCCCGAGCACCCCCAGGGAGTTGGCTGTACCCAGACTCGATATCGTGAGGCACAGACGTTGGAATCAAATGAAATCGCGTTGCAATTTTGTGGACGGCATTTCCAAGAAGCGATAAAGCGGGGCTAGGGACAATACGTCAACATACAACGACTGTGGACAGACTTTGAGACTTACTGGAGGAAAGGAGGAAACCAACTCGTGAGGGCAAATGTCTCGCTCCTATCTCCATAGGTATTGGTGCCAGTGCCGATGTCGGCGTTTCGTTTGTAGAAGCGCAGATATATCCACGAGACAAACCAGCCAAACTGGATGACGATATACGGACACTGGAAACCGATGAATACCATGATAGTAGAGAAAGTAAGGTACGCCATTGGTAGAGTCTGCAGATGAATATAGATTAACGAAGCACGCGGAACACTGAGAATGGCACATACCTTGACGCGCACTTTGAAAAAACCGAGGATCTGTACTTGGTGTTCTGGTATTAGTTGCGTGAATGCAACCAATACGCTGGTGAGGAGTGCCATCTGGCCGTGATACTGCATGCCATACCTGAGGAAGCTAAGAGCACGATCAACCAAGTGGACACGGTGTCTTACAAGAACAAGTCTGCGTTCCTGGTGGCGACGAATTCGATCCAATTAAAGGCAAACGAGATGATATTTGGGACTGTAACGCAGACGACGATAAACTTCAATGTTTCCACCGTGCCCCATAATCGTTCAAAGTAACGCAACGAAGCTGGTACGACAGCCAATGTCACGAAGAGCTGCATAGTATAAGCGCGTAGAAAAAAGCGACCAAGTCGTGGACACCAGCATACCTCGATGATGTTGACCTCGACCAAGGCCGACGTGGCAAATGTCCATGGGTAGAAAAGACTGGAGCCTGGCACGAGGGTTAGCCAAGGTATGAACACTGTTCCTGTGGACCACTGGATCCAGAGGTACAAGCAGGTGGCGGCGATGGTTGCAGCTACAAAGCCGCGTGTGACTGGGGGTATTGAAGTAAGATATTGGAGCGGTGTCGATAGAATGGCCATTCGGAAAGCTAATGGGTCATGGAAATCCACTTTACGCACTTGCAAGCACACTTTGCTAGTCCAATGGACTTGTTTGTTCGTGTTGCTCGAAAGCGCTCAAGGGTTGTGTTACGTCAGCCGACCCTTTCTCTCCTCCACGCCGTCATCATCCCATGGCCGACTACGACTTTCGT